>PVKU01003843.1:0-164415 GCA_004027475.1 Anoura caudifer | reverse complement strand
AGGGGCTCGTGACGCGCAGTGACGGACTGAAAGGAAGCGACCAGTTGCTCTGCTGGCAAAAGGCAATTTTATTAACGAGTACAGTCATATATATAGACAACTAGAAAAGTCTAAGAATAGCACAAGATTAAAAGCTCCTGCAGGCATAACCGCAGAGGATACTTTGTAACAGTAACCATCCTGATAGATACATTGTTTAGGAAACATGACGCACATACATTCCACTCTTGATGTTTCCTTGTACTTCCCTTGGGAACGATCTGATAATAAGGCAGGCAGAACAATGCAAGGACATTAATGCCCTGAGGCCGAGGACCAGGCCCATACATCATTTTCACAATGTCAGACCCTTACTCTCGACCCCTTAGCAGGCACAATAGTTCCCTACACAGTATGACATATATTTTTTAAAGATTTTATTTATTTCTAGAGAGGGGAAGTGAGGGAGAAAGAGAGGGAAGCATCAGTATGTGGTTGCCTCTCACACGCCCCCTACTGGGAACCTGGCCCGGAACCCAGCATGGGCCCTAGACCAGGAATAGAAGCTGAGACGCTTCGGTTCACAAGCACTCAACCCACTGAGCCACACCAGCCAGGGCTAAGAGTATGACATACTTTAAATAATTTATGAAAAAATGTATATTCGAAATACTGTACTTAAAAGTAAAAGACTTAAAGGCTATTTCCCAAGTGTGTCAGTGGTTCTCTCTCAATGCCAGGTTCGGGGTGAGTGCCTGTCGCCCCTGTGGTGGCAGTGTGCCTGATGGTTTCCGGTGTGGACTCTGGCCCCAGGCTGCCTGATTCAAATCCCAGACTGCTCGGGGGAGGGACAGGGGTTGGAGGCAAAAAAAGGGCATGGGGGGAAAATGGTAATGGGAAAAATACAGTAAAATGGGGGTGATAATAAAAACAAACCCCAATCTGCCACTTCCTAGCCCTATGACTCGGGGCACGTGACTTAATCTTCCTGTGTCTTATCTATAAAATGGAGATGATGATGATGATGATGACGACGACGATGATGGTGATTGTACCTATCCATATAGTTGAGCTGTCATCAGGGATAAGTTATAAAATTCAGGTAGAGGGGACTTATAGTCAAGATAGTGGTGTAAGCAGACATGGCTCATCTCTTCACACAACCACATCAAAATTTCAATAAAATAAAGAACAACCATCACCCAGAACTGTCAGAAATTGAGTCAAATGGAAGTCTGGCAACAATAGGATTGAAACCACAACCATCCAGACTGGAAGGAGGGATGCAGGCGCAGAACAGGCTGGTCCCTCACCCAGGTGTGGTGGATAAAATTTGGGAGGGATATCTTTGGGAGTGAGGAGTTCCAGACCACACCAGTCTCCTGGCCCAGGATTCCAGTGCTAGGAAATTCAGTCCCCACAGCCTCTGGCTGCAAAAACCATCAGGGATTGAGTCAGTGGAAGAAACTGCTGGAGTCACAAGCAGTTCCTCTGAAAGAACCCACACACAGACTTGGCTACTCAGACTCACTTCCTCTCAGCTCCAGCACCAGGATAGCAGCTTGAAAGGCACCAGTGGTATACAGGGAGAGACTGAAGTGTCTGGCATCAAGGCAAGCAGAGGTCATTGTCCCTTTGCTAAACCCTACCCCCACAGAGCCCAGCAAGCTGGTGCCATATTTGAGACTCTGTCAACCTGGCTAACATGGTTTGACCCGCCTTGGAAATCCCCAGAGATTCTGCCCCACCCAATTTATGGGCCCACCCAAGCTACTTTTCTTCGTGAATGGCATGTCTTGACTCCTACTTCACAACTTCCTAAATCCTCTCAAACAGGAAACAGCTGGCCTCAGTGTGCAGCAGGCCAGGCACTAGCAGCTGCCAGCCTAGATTCTCAGCTTGGCTTCACCTGGGAATCTCCAAGCCCAGCACAAGTAGCAGCCATCTCAGATTGCTCTGTAACTCAGGCTGGGTGGCCCCAGGCAAAACACAGGTGGGGGCTGACCTTGGCCCGCATCACCTAGGAAACCCGTTTTGATGGTTCGCAGATGGGAGGGGTGAGGGGATTGAAAGTACAAAATAGGTAGTTACAGAATAGCCATGGGGATGTATAGTATAGGCAATAGAGTAGCCAAAGAACTTATATGCATGACCCTTGGATTTGAACAATGGTGGGGGGATTGTCTGAGGGAGTGGGGAGTGCTGGGTGGAGAGGGCAAAGGAGAAAAAATCAGGACAACAGTAATAGCAAAATCAATAAAATATAATTTAAAAATAAAATCAATAAACATTAAAAAAATTTTTCAGGTAGAGCCCTTACAACGGTGCCTCCTGTCGCTCCTGTGTCAGTAATGATCGTATTCAGCTGAGTTTCCTCATTTTTCTATATTGGACATGTTTTACAATAAAAGTTAAATAATAAACTCCCACAAGAGAAGGGAGACTATGCCCTTAGAGAGAGAAGCGCAGAGGAGAGTGAGTGGTCATAGAGAGGCGAAGAGGGAGAGACCCCAGGCCCCCAGGAGGAGCACAAATGAGAGCTGCAGACCAGAGAGGAGGGAGGTCTCTGGCTTCCTGATTTTGACCCTCTAATCAGAGCCCTGTGAGAGGGCCCTTGGCCAGTGTGGCCCACCGAGCTTTCCGAGAGCAGGGAGGGACCCTAGTTTAGAAGCTTCTCTCTTGGTGTTTGGAGATGGCCTTTGCGATCTTCCGAGAAGATCCCTGGACCTTCCTTGTGCAAACAGCCTTCAGCCAATGCTGCCCCTCTCTTCCCGGCAGGAAGGCTTCAGAATAAGTGTGAGGACTCCCCTGGTTGTGCCTGAACCAACGCACACCAGGGACCTTTGGAGGGTCAATCACTGTCACCTCAACGTGGCTGACAGACTAGGGAATTAAAAGACGGGATGCTTCACTCCCAGCCCACCTGGAGAAAGAGACATCCAATCTCAGTTTCCTGTTTCTAAACACACCAGGCAGCATGTGCAGGAAGCGTGTTATCCTTCAGCCGTCACTGGGGCCTGTCCTCTGCAGACACAGCGTGGGCACCACGAAGGGAGCAGAGGCTGCCCAGCAGCCTCACACTGTCCTCAGGTGAGGGCGGGGGAAGGGGAGCATGGGACCAGGAGCTGGAGGCCCTGGGTTCCAGCCTCAGCTCAGACGTTTCGTGTGATGCCGGGGTTATTCTTAATTTCACCAAAAGCCAATTGCTCCTCATAGAACCCCTTGAGTTGATCTGGGAGTTACCATGCCTGCTTGATGAGATGAAGTATGTGAACTACTTTATATTTGAAAGAATATCTATGTCTTGTAGTTCCTGCTAAGTCTGAGGTGAACAAGGGCTGGGGAATAGTACCCTGTCAGTGTTTCTAACTTAATTCATGGACACAATCTAAAATTTCCTAATCCTTATCCATAGTTTTACAATCCCCACACTGCAGACAAAGTTTTTTCACAGTATATGGTGCCAAAATTGACCTGACCTTACACTGTTTACTGTTTTTGGTGCTAATATTTATAATAAATTGCAGAATATTCCTGCATTTGATTGCGGGGTGTTGTCCCAGAGCCCACTAGGAGAGTTACTTGATATATGGCAAATACAAATTACCTTCTTAAAATATGAAAAATTCTGAAACCCATCTGGCCCTAAGGGTTTTGCATAGGGATGTGGCCTTGTAAACAGAACAAAAGCAGATGCCACTTAAAGCAGATGCGGGCGGGGGGGGGCCCTCCCAGGTGGGAACTTACGCAGCCGCACCTGGCACCTCTTCGTCCTGGTGGCAGGCCCTTGGGTAGTCTTTATGAATCTGAAGACAAACGTAATCAGGATAAGTCAAGGAGCATGTGTTGGGGGTATTCCTCCTAAATCAATGCTTTTCACATTTTAATGTGCTTCTGAATCTCCTAGGAATCTTGTAAAATCACAAATTCGCACTCAGTAGGTCCGGGTGGGCCTGAGGTTCTTCGTTTCCAGCACCCTCCAGGTGATGGCTGGGCTGCAGGGACAGTCCTGAACTCTGGGAAGGCTGCAACCAAGGTTCTGAGCGATGTGGTGCTCCACAGGGAGAGGCGCCCCTGCCCTTGGAGGGGCTGCTCGTGAAACACCGATCATCACCTGACCCCACCCTGACTCATCGTGGCCTTTTCTTCATCCTCCACCGCCTTCTGCTGCCTCTTCCACCCCGGATGGGTTCAACCACTCCGCACGTCTACTCCAGGCCTCGGCTGGGCTCCTCCAAGTCTCATGACTCTTCACTCACCACATTCCAAGGTACTGCTTACATGAGGCGCTTTTCTGGTTGGCTGACCTCACCCTCCAAGCATGAACTAAATTAATTCAACTCTGAAATTCCTGAGATGCCTCACTATATCTCCCGGGTATCTCCCTAGAGAAATTTTCCACTGTTTGCAAAGTACACCATGGCCCCCATGACCCAGAGACATGATGACACTGAATTTGCTCAGTAGACAATTAGTGACCCTCAAAAGGACCATGGGTTATTTTACCAGTGCTTGCAGTACCCTGACCGATTTCATACATGCTCTACCTGCTTTCCTTTTAACTTCCAGAGTCCCTGGTTGCAGAAAACTCAGGTTTACTTACTTTTCAAGAGAATTTGCCTATTACAAAAGTAATACATATTTATTACTGGAAACTTAGAAAATATAGATCAGAAGAAAACGACACCAGTAAGCTTGTCCCTTAGAGACAATTGTTGCAATATCTGCCTGATAGCCTTTTGGTCTTTATACATGTAAATTCTGTTTTACACTATCTGGCTCACACTACATAGGTCGTTTCTTAAAGATTTTATTTATTTTTTTTTAGAGAGGGGGAAAGGAGGGAGAAAGAGGGAGAGAAACATCAATGTGTGGTTGTCTCTTGTGCGCCCCTACTGGGGACCTAGCCCGCAACCCAGGCATGGGCCCTGACTGAAAATTGAACTGGTGACCCTTTGGTTCACAGGCTGGCACTCAATCCATTGAGCCACACCAGCCAGGGCTACCTATGTCATTTTACAAACTTTGTTCTCCCCCTCCATATCTAGTATGTCGTGATCATTTTCGCAAGTCAATAAAAAGTCTTCTACAACCTCATTTTAAATGATTATGTAGTTTTCCACATAATTGATGCGCTATAGTTGGGCTTTTACATTTTTTAATCATTTGTGGTTAAAATAAAACTGCGATGAACATCCTCACTTAACAAAAGATACAGGCATATTTCCAATCCTGACACCAATTCCATTGTGTGTGTATTTTTCGACATCACCGAGCAACTCTCCAGTACCAAGGGGTGTCCTACCACTCCACTCAATTCTGACACTACCTACCTACAGGCAGCATCAGACCCCACTGGTGAACGCTTCGGTCCCACGAGAATGCTCCCCCCCCCACACACACTTCAGACACCAATGGAAAGTCCAGGTTGTCACCTGTGCTTCCTTCCGACCGACTGGCTGTAAATCAGGGGTTCCCACCACTCCCTCCCTGAGTTTGATTAATTTGCTAGAGTCCCTCATGGAACTCAGGGAAACATTTACTTATGCTTACCAGCTTACTATAAAAGACATCATAAAGGGTACAGATGAATAGCCAGATGGAAGAGATGCATAGGGTTGGTGTGTGGGAAAGACACGCCACATTCCAAGAAATGCCATGTGTTATCAATCCAGAAGCTCTCCGAACCCCATCCTTTTGAGCTTTTGTGGGGACCACATTACACAGACATGCCAGTTGTTTTGTTTTGGAGAAGCAGCAAAAGTTAGAGACTGATATCTGCCTTTTCTGGGAATTTATTTAGCACAGGTTCACTGTGGGAATTATAATTTCACAAGCCAAAAATATACAGGATAATATGTCTTAAGAAGCCGAATAAAGAAATAACATACTCTAAACAAATAACAGAGTAATCACGCTATTGTTCCAGGCAAAGGGAGGTCAAGGAATAAAATCCAAATTTAATATGAGGTATACCTTTTTATTCAAGTAGGCACTACTTCTTTTTATTTTTATTTTTAATCCTCACCTGAGGATCTGTTTATTGATTTGAGAGAGGGAGAAAGAGAAACATTGTTGGTTGCCTCCTTTATGTGTCCCAACCAGAGATCAAACCTGCAACCTAGGTATGTGCCCTGACCAGGGATTGAACCCATGGCCTTTTGGCGTATGGGACTACACTCCACCCAACTGAGCCACCTAGCCAGGGCTACAAGTAGGAACTACTTTTTATACAAGTAGGCTAGTCAGTGACTAACCAAAGGGCTGGCTTCCAACTGCCGGCACAGAAGTCCCCTTTTGCTTGGAGTTCTTTGCTAGGGGAAAAAGATGTCAGTGTTGGGGTCAGGCTACTCTCTGTCAAGGACCTCCGCTCCTCGAAAGGTTTATCAACGCTGTCTGCATCACCACTGTTTTTCAGGGATGCCTCACCAAGATTCAAGTGAATGCCCAAGGGCCCTCATCGAGTTTTTAGGTTAGAGCACAGTCCCCTTGCCCAAACCAAAGTTCTCATACTCCTTACACACTCTCAGTATTCCTAGTCTGAAAGTCCCCTTGCCAAGGTTGCTTCTCTACCTGTATGTCTCGATCAGCCCCCAGCCCGGCCTGTCAGCTGACGGGCTGCTGACTGCTTATCAACAGCCCATGCAGAAGGATGGCACCCTGGCAAGGCTTATTTTGTTACAAAGCGATTTTGTTCTTTGTCATAAACAAGTGGGTTAACACACCTTCACTTAAGTGGTAAACGAGCGTATGTGGAATCGTTTTGAACCTATCCACAATGCTGAGCGAGGACTTGACTCTGACCCAGAAGTCGGACGTATGGAGAACTCTGGCTCTCCCTGCTTATCCTTGAATACCTCTCTCCCCACTGACTGTTTTTGTGTTGGTTTACTTGCCCTCTTCTTAATGTTTTGTGAGAGCTCTTTGCATTTTGGTTGTAGGGGCTCAGAGTAGGGAAGTGTCTCTCTGGGTTGAGAGGCAGACCTGGCGTCAGAGTTACCTGACCTTCCCGTCAAGGCAGCCAGCACATTGAGCACACCAAGGGCAAGTGCAAGCAGAGGTGATGGCAGGCGACCAACCCAATCGGAACAGAGGCCTGCAAGATGAGTGGACTTGAAGCCTCTTTGAGAAAAACCAAGAGTGACTCATAAGAGGAAGATGAAACCAAAGGTTTCAGGTTGTCCCCTGTGACCAGACAGTCAGTCCAAAGTCATCTGAAGGAAGAGGAAAACCTGAAATAGAGAGAGCTGGCCAGGAGCAGCCTGAAGACTCATGCAATTGAGACCCGCCCACCTCTGCCAGGAAACGGGACGGGAAAAGTCAGAGCACACACGCTGCTGCTGCCCAACTGTGCTGGGGAGAGGAGGAGGAGGAGAAGGCTCTGAGGGTGCAGGTAAGGAGCCAGAGAGGGTCATGGAGGCCTGGGTCAGAGTGCTCTGGAGCCCAGAGAGGCAGCATGGTCCAGGTGAACAATGGCCAGGGAGGCGGGGCTCCTGGAATCATTTTTCAAGCTCAGTCATTCTTCAGCTGTGAAGCCTTGGGAAGTCACTTCAGTATTCTAAGCCTTGGCTTCCGCCTCTATAAAATGGGTATCAGAACATCACATTATGTATCGAGCGCCTGCTGTGCCTTTGCTGGGCAAGTTATAAACGTCATTCATTCTTCACAGCAACCCTGTAAGAGGGGATAAGTAGTCTATTTCACAGAGGACAATGAAGCTCACTGAACTTAAGCCATTAGTCCAAGTGCTCACAGCAAAAAAGCCTGTCTGGTTCCAAAACCTGCACTTTCTACTCCCCAGCCTGCCTTCTTCACAGGGTGGTTTAAAGAACCAAATGGCCTTATGCAAATAGGAACACATTGTAAAAGGCTTTTATACTGCCCTTAGGCTAGCAAGGACCGGGGCTCTTTGTAAATTGTGAGTTGCTATAAAAATGCTCTCTCGAGGTTGAAAACTTTGGGGTGGTTCTACAGTTAATATTTGGCAAACTGCGATGCCTTTGGGCTTGTGTTTAGGACTTGCCGTGGCTGAGCTGTCTTGTCTTGGGGGTGACCGGTGGGTGGATGCTTGGGCAGAGTCTCTCCTGGAGAGGATGGACTCTGATGGGGCCTGAAACAGTGGATGTCTGGGGGCCCCACGGCCAAGAAGGGCCAAGATGCTGAGGTAACAGTGATCCACTCTCCTCTTTATAGTCTGGCCATGGAACTTCAGAAACGTGGGTCAGCTGGGGGGAATGGGAGATCCTTAAGGGCAGTAGCACAGCCCTGACCAGTGTGGCTCAGTTGGTTGGGCATCATTACACAAAGTGAAAGTTTGCTGGTTTGATTCCCCATCAGGGCGCATGGCCAGGTTTTGGGCTCAGTCCCCATATTGGGCGTGTACTAGAGGCAACCAACAGAGATGCTTCTCTCCCTCTCTTTCTTTTTCATTTCCTTTTTAAAAAGATTTTATTTACTTTATTTTTTAGAGAGGGGAAGGGACATGGAAAGAGAGGGAGGGTAACATCAATGTGTGGTTGCCTCTCGTGCGCCCCCAACTGGGGACCTGGCCCGCAACCCAGGCATGTGCCCTGACTGGGAATTGAACTGGAGACCTTTTGATTTGCAGATGGGCACTCAACCACTGAACTACACCAGCCAGGGCTCTTTCCCTCTTTCATCTTCCCCACACTCTCTCTAAAAATAAATAAGTAAAATCTAAAAAAAAAAAGAGTAGTAGTACAAGTTTACTGTAGTAGAGTATGAATTTTCAGGTAAGATAATTTAAAAACAAACACCTATAATCTTACCCCAGAGATAACCATTGTTGACATTTTGGTGTTTGTTATTCCAGATGTTTTTCCATTGTCCACATATGTTGGAAAATTGGATTATATTCTAACATGGTTTTATCACTGGTTCATTTCACTTAATGACATAACCTCAATGTATTTCCATGTTAATAGATGTTTTATCATATCCTGTTTTAAAAAGATTTTATTTATTTACTTTTGGAGAGAGGGGAAGGAAGAAAGAAAGAGGGAGAGAAACATTACTGTGTGAGATATATCAATCAGTTGCCTCTCATGCACCCCCAACTGGGGACCGGGCCTGCAACCCAGGCATGTGCTCTGACTGAGAATCGAACCGGCAACCTTTCAGTTTGCAGGCCAGTCCTCAATCCACTGAACAACACCAGCCAGGGCTGTAATATCATTTTAAAAGCTACAGAATGTCTCTTTATATGGACGGAGCAAAATTTATTTAATCAATGTCTCTATTAGATAATTAGGTAGTTTTCAATTCTTCACAATCAGAGCAGAGTTTTGATGGGTATTTCTGTAATCAAATCTTTGCATAGGTCCTTCCTTGATTATTTCCACGAGATAGATTCCCCGTGGGAGAACTGCTAAATCAAGGCTATGTACATGTTAAGGCTTTTAAAAATTTTTAAAGATTTTGTAGACAGAGAGGAAGGAAGGGAGAAAGTGAGAGAGAGAAACATCCATGCGAGAGAGAAACATCGATTGGCTGCCTCTTGGACTTGGCCCACAGCACAGGCATATGCCCTGATCTGGAATCGAACTGTCGATCTTTTTGCTTTGCAGGACAACACCCAACCAACTGAGCCACACCCATCTGGGCAATCTTAAGACTTTTGATAAACACTGAAGTTCTGTTTGTAACATGCTCTGAAATTTGGGGGCTCTTCAAAGCTCAGTGCATAAAACTTTTTATAGCCTTGAAGTTGGCCTTGACCCTTTTTCTCACCCAAATCCATTTGCAGTGATAATGCCAACTACCTCATACATGGTCTTTACTGAGTGCCCGCCTCTATCTAAGAGCTTTACCCTACTTTTAGCCTCTTTGTCGCAAGAAGAAAATGAGGAACAGAGAGGTTAAGCTGTTCCCTTGAGTCACAGCCCCAGTAAACACTGGCTCTGGGGTCATGAGCCTTGACAGGTTCCAGAATCTTTGCTGTCCAGTGTTTCTTGGGAGGTGCTTTTGATTCCATCTCCAGAGTGATCCGCCGCCTCCTCCCTTTGATCTTCTTTGCCATTGCCTGGCCTGAGTCAAGTACCACCATCCTGGCCAGGACCACTGCTGGAGCCCCTCACTGGCCTTCCATTTCCTCTCTGTCCCTTTTGGTGTGTTCTCTGCTCTGCAGTGGGATGGGGTTTTTAAAACAGAAACAAACAAACAAAAACCCAGAAACAGGATCAAGTCACCCTCCCCCCACCAGCTTTCAGGACCTGCCTCTTCCTTCTCTGGCTTCATCCTGAGCCACTTGCTCAGCCCAGCTCCTCCGGGTACACCTCGGTCACCCTGGCCTCCCTTTGCTTCCTCCGTTTGGCAGACTGTTTCTTGCTGTAGGGCTTTGGTACATGTTATTCCCTTGACCTGGAATGTTCTTCCTCCCCTCTGCACAGCTGGACTCTTCCCTTCCTTCAGTCTCAGCTCTTGTGTCGCCTCTTTGGAGAAATCTTCCTTGGTGGTCTCACCCAAAGCAGTAACCCGCCCCCCCCGCCCAGCCCATTTTCCTTTTTGTCCTTTATAGCATTCATTAAAATTCTCTATTTATTGCCCATTACTCATTAAATGTCTCTTTCCCTTGCTAGACTCAAAAGGTCATGAGGTCAAAGACCATGGCTATTTTGTCACCACCGTTGACCCGATGCCTTGCACAGTACCTGAGCGATGGTGAGCCCGTGCTGACTCAGTGGCTGTGCGTGGAAGGATCAACAGTGGTGACATGTTGACAAATGCCCCACAGAGGGCGTTCATGGGTATGGGTCCTCTGCCAACCACCCAGCTCTGGTCAGAGCCATTCCATCCTCCTGCAGCTCTCCGTGTTGTCTCCCCTGTACAGAGCCGTGACAGAGATCTAGGTGAAAACAGGAAGCCACGAGTGAGAGACGACAAGCAGGTTTTGCTTCACATATCAACTCAGTCAGGGCAGATGATGTCATATCAGGGGCAGCAGGGAGAGTAACTGTGCCCAGGTGCCCCCTACACAGTTCCCAGATTCCTACCCCAAGGGCCTCAGGGCCATGAGGAATCTCCTGGGAAAATGCAAACACTGTCTGGTTAGTTAATAAGACACACAGCAGGTAACCGGATGGATGAGTGTTCTGCCTTTATGACGGCACATGGTGGTGGACTGGAAGTCCCACCTGGCTGACCTTGGGTGACAGTCACGTCTTACTTACCATCTGCAGAATATGTGGTTGGGGCAGAGAAATGGTTTTTAAACTTTTTTTTCCTTAGCAGTTCAATTCTTCAATTTATTCAAATAACCAATATGAGAAAAGCTAAGTGTTTCACTGGAGCCCCCCTTCCTCTCTCCTTCCTGATTCCCCCTTTCAAGCCCCCAAGGGTTGGGATGGGCAACCTTTGGGCTGGAAGATCTCCGGACTCCGTGCCTGCCAGGCTGGCCGGCTGTGTTCTGGCTGCAGTGTCTCTGGCACATGAAATGATCAGCGGAGGACTGGAGAGGACTCTCTGAATCAGATACTGGAGATTTTAGACTGGGCATATAGGTGAATTTCACCACCACTGAAGTGTAGGGCAGGCAGACCCTTTGTGTGAGAAGGAGGTTTCAGCCACTTTAAAAAAGAATAAGGACCCAGGAGCGAGGAAGCCCAGAAGGCTCACTTACCCTCTCCACAATCTAGAAAAAGGAAACTGCCACCCTACCTTTCCAGCTAGCGATCCTAGGTCTCGAAGGGACTGCCCACATACTTAGCTTCCAGGGTTGGTTGTCTGCCAAGCCCAGGGGGAACTCTGGTCCCACACCTCCCCACCCCACCACCAGCTGGGCAGCTCTCTGGCCTTCACTGCAAGCAGGTGTGCTCAAGAAGTTGCAGCCCAGGCCACCTGGCAGCTCCAGGTGCTGTGTGTGCGCTGCCATGGAGACAGGCCCCAGGGTTGGTGGCGAGAAGGCAGCCTCCCAAAGCTTTTCGAAGAGGGAGATTCAGGGGAGGGAAACTGGAGCCTTAGGCCCTTCAGGGTAGTCTGTTGACCACTCTAGGGCCAGGTGAAGCCCAGGTAGGTTTTCTGGGACAAAGGGAGGGAGGAAGAATCAGGGGAGGCTAAGTATTGGGAGGAGGCTTTGGAAGGGATCTGGGGACCTGTGTAGGGGAGCCTCCAACTTCCAGGTCAAGGGAAAAGCCTTGCCAGGAGCTCCCTTGCCAGGTCAACACGGTGCCCTGCACAAGGGCTGGGCAGATGGGCTCTGGACGCTTGGCTCTGTAGCCCAATGGGAGGAGGGAAAGAGGGCCTGTCATTTGTTCCCAGAGGAGGGGCAGACCAGGGAATTCACAGAGTCCATCTCTGTGCTAGTCAGGGATTTGAGGCTGCAGGGAAGGAGGTAGTTGCCCTCTGGCACAAACCACGGACTGTGGCTCCCCTCCCTCTCCCTGCAGTCCGAGAAGCCAAGGGCAGTCACACGGAGCATAAGGACTATTTTTACCCATTTCCAAAGCTGGGGTCCAGTCTCTTCTGGTGGCAGCTCATTCGTAGTGGGGTGGCTCACGCCTTCGCCCCAGTAGAGAGGACGCTACAGGAGCACCAGCCTTAAATCTGTGGCTGAAGACTGGGGGATCTGGAACAGATCACTTCATCTTGATGATTCTAAGTGTTTTCATCTGCGAAGTTTGGTTGACGATGCCTTTTGACAACCCATGGGACACTTAGCCCAGCACCAAGCACAGGCACAGAGTTTGATGGGTGTTCTTTGCTCCTCTTCTCTTCCTGTCAGGACGTCTCTTGCCAGGCCTCCTGGCATCTGGCCCGAGGATGGCCGAGCAGCAGGGCCAGGAGCCCGAGTGCCCTGTCTGCTGGAACCCCTTCAACAACACATTCCACACCCCCAAAGTGCTGGACTGCTGCCACTCCTTCTGTGTGGAATGCCTGGCCCACCTCCGCCTGGTGACTCCAGCCCAGCGCCAGTTGCTGTGCCCACTCTGTCGCCAGCCCACTGTGCTGGCCTCTGGGCAGCCTGTCACTGACTTGCCCACAGATACGGCCATGCTCACCCTGCTCCGCCTGGAGCCCCACCACATCATCCTGGAAGGCCATCAGCTCTGTCTCAAGGACCAGCCCAAGAGCCGCTACTTCCTGCGCCAGCCCCGGGTCTACACGCTGGACCTGGGCCCCCAGCCTGGGAGCCAGACGGAGGCCCCGCCAGCCATGGCTCCTACCACCACGCCCCTGCCCGTTCCCATCTCCAGCCACTACTCTCTGAGGGAGTGTTTCCACAACCCTCAGTTCCGGATCTTTGCCTACCTGATGGCTGTCATCCTCAGCGTCACTCTCTTGCTCATCTTCTCCATCTTTTGGACCAAGCAGTTCCTTTGGAGTGTGGGGTGAGCATCTGTTCCTGACAAGGAACCCAGCCTCTCCCAGCTGCTGCTGGTTACGGGGACTCAGGAGGCCTGGGTGGTTGTCGTCCCTTGTAGTGTTGTTTATTTGTACAATCCGCGGACCAGTTAGACCATGTGCTTGCTTCTGGGAACAGCGTCGTACTATATGAGAACCTCTGAAAGCTGAAGGGCTGGGGAAGGGTGTGAGACCACCTCTGGGTGGGAGCCATGGGGGTCCCTGGGAGGGCGACAACTGCTGTCCCTAGAAACCTTTCTAGCCCAGATAGCAAGCTGCATGTCTCACTGGAGCTGCTTTAAACTCATTCACTTAAAAAAAAAAAAAAATTGAATTGTTCTTTTTATTGGGTTACTAAAAAATTGGGAAAATGAGCTTCAATTCTGTGAGCAAATGTGTCTCCTCCTTGCAGTTTTCTCTTTATCTCACCACCAGTCCCAGTAAAAATGGTCTGTATTTACTTATTCATCTACTCAACAGACCTAGGGCAAGAGAAGGGTGGGACTATGGTGGGGGGGGGTGCGGGGGGGCGGGCAGAAAGCCCTTACCAGCAGGGAGGGTGTGCTCACCCTCCTTACCAGCTGCTTCTGGTGCAACCTCGTAGGTACTGGGTTTATGGAGTGTTAAGAGTCTGAAAGTTTAAAGGTGAAAGGAGGCAGGGTCAGTGGATCAAAGGAAATCTGGAATTTGGAGGAAAAGGTTCTGATTCCTCCTGGTAGATGCAGAGGCCCTGCTGAGAAGACTGGGTGCTGGGTGGAGCTGACCCCCTTGCACTAAGCATTGACATTCTCACTCAAGAGGTAAGGCAGACACCCTGGACAGATTAAAAACCTTAGCTCCTGGCACAGGCCCGCAGGCAGGGGACCCTGGCTTTCATTTTACATGACAGCCTCCAGGAACCAAAGAAAACTAGGTAGAGTTTGGGTGCTTGGGCTGCCGCCTGACCACAAGCTGCCACTTCTGAAGCGTCTAAAACCCTGATTTCCGCTTCCCCAGTTTTAATATTACCTGGTGGCCCAGGGCTCTGAAACAATCTCAAAGTGGTTAAAACACCATCACAATTATGTTAAGATAGTATTTTGAGTTTTCCAGATTTGTAAAATAAGCTTTCAGAGACCGAAAATGGCATTGGTTTATCTGCTCTACACATTGTGTGAGTTTAATGGAATTAGCTTCTGTAAATTCTTAGGGACCTTAATGTACAAGATATTCCAAAATAGCCAAGACATATATTGCACATGTAGTAAAACCAAATAGTCTTTAAGATGTGAAGAAAAAGTGAAAAAAGTTCTCCATTATGAAATTGGAGTCACCAACGTATCCCACCAAGGGATCAGCACCTGCCTCCCCCCTGGCGCCATCAAAGGTAATGACACCAAAGCTGGGACTCACGCTCCCCCCACTGCCTTCATCTCTTCACCCATCCCTGCTCCTCAGCCTTGTGGCAGGTCAGTCAGGCAATGAGCTCACCATGCGCTCAGGGTCAGGAGGAACAGGGCGAAGCCTGGGAGGGGCACTTGCATCCGCACTGCAGCCCACTGCCCCAGGGTTCAGTACACTTCACCCCCTTCCTAGGTGAAACTGTCTCCACTGTGTTCAAGGGTAGCCAGCCAGGAAGTTGCGGAAGACTTTCTGTCAAAATAGGACTTATGCTCCTGAAGTGGCTTGTACCCATCCACATAAGGAAAGACATTGGTTTCATTATTTTCGGGGAAGGAAAACATGGTAGTGTCTCCTATTCTCACATTCAGTAAGTCTAACCCTGGGGCAGTGCCGTCCTCCTATGGGGCATTGGGAAACGTCTGCACCGGTATCTTTGGTACACCAGTGAAGTGGGTGGGCCGCGCTTCCGGCTCTCGGTATTCCAGAGGTCAGACATGCTCCAGACAGCTCCACGCAACAAAAGATCATCTCAAAATATAAGTAATTTTCTGCTGAATACACTGTAGGCTCCTCAGAGGCAGAAGTGGTGGAAGCGTTAACTCCCTTTGGCATGAAGTCGGAAGAAGAGATGCAGTGACTTCTCAGAAGGGCAGAATAAAAGGCGGAGGAGCAGTTAAAAAGCTACGTACGGGCCACGCTGGCTGGACTGATCTGTCTGGCCAGCGTTGCCAACGCAGTCAATGAAACTCTATGAAATCTCTTTGTAAAACAGATCAGGATCCACCACTTATCAACTGGGGAACTGTGAGCAAGTCACTTACCTTCTCTGTGCTCCAGTTCTGTCGGTAAAAGGAAGTCAGTCCTAAGACTCGGAGGATTAAATGAGATGTCGGCATGTGCCCAGCACAGTGTCCAGTGGAGAGGAAGTATCCTGGTTCAGTGGTGGCTAGACTTGTCTCATTATCATAAAATGCCACGCTTGGTTTACGCTCCTCAGCTAGCAGCTTTCTTACAATGACATTACAGTGAAGAAATAGATATTCCACAAGACACTTACTTGTTTTGCCAAACACTTAGATCAAATGCTTTCACCCAGTTGCTACCTCTAAATCTCTTAGGCGCCCCCTTCCCCACCCTCCAGGACAAGGTTAACGGAACAGTGAAATTTAAACTTGAGAACCTAAAAACCTTAACACATTATAGATACTATATCCAAACTACATGCTAAAACATTAATGTTCATTATCAGTTTATACACACTAAAAAGGTAGTAATGAAAATAATTTCTTTTCATGGCCAGCTATGGCATAGTGTCCGTTAATACCTAAACAATAGTGAAGTCCCCAAATGAGAGCAGAGAATTCAGAAGCCTAACAGATACACAGGCCATGCAACACTTTGGTTATAACTGAAATCAAATTAAACAAAATATTTAGCTACACATCACAATCACAGTTTGAAGAATTGAGCTAGACAAGCCACTTTCAGTCCCCTGGAACAGCAAGTAAAAAGTATTTAACAATTCAAGGAGAAGCTAGCATATAAGCCCTCCTTGAATTCTCTACATACAATTCTTTCTTCTTCCAAATTCCTGTATATTTGTATGGATTTGTGTACTTTCAGAGTTCAGTGGTTGTACATTTGGGGTGGGAAAAGGTGAAGGTAACTGCTGGATAGCCAATGAGTTAGAATTAAGAGTCCACATATAGTTCACTGGTAGTCTGGCCCACAATGCAATAGCCCTTGGTTTTTTAAAAAGATTTTATTTATTTTTAGAAAGCGGGGGAAGAGGGAGAAAGAGAAACATCAGTGTGTGGTTGCTTCTCACACACTCCCCCACCAGAGAACTGAGCCCACAACCCAGGTATGTGCCCTGGTTGGGAATCAAACTGGTGACCCTTTGGTTCACAGGCCGGCACTCAATACCCTGAGCCACAACAGACAGGGCTCTATTTTTTAAAAAAATATTAACAGAGTGCTTATTAAGGAGACAGAAATTGGAGTAATCATATTTCAGATCATGTATTATTATCGCAAACCAAAAAAACAGGGACCTCGATGAACCAAAAGCTGGGATTCAGAAAAGACTTAACTATGGAAAATAATTCTTTGAAGGACAGTTTTTAAAATAGGATTTTACTCTGTATCAAGTATGTAATAAAAAATTTTTGTAAAAAATGGAGAAGTTTATGTTTAGGAATAATCTTTAGGGATTTTTTCCTGGAGTTACCTCAACATGAAGGGTGTATCCTTTAAGTAACAAACAGAAAGGAGGTTACACAATAGAGACACTAGGTTAGCTTTCTGAAAATTTCATTGAATCTTGACACAATGGCCTAGCTTCCGGGTAATACAAAGGATGCCGAACTTCAAAAAAAAAGACGTTTTCCAACAGGGCAAATGTTCAGTTCTGAGCTTCCTGATGCTCCCCAATGCACGCAGCATTCCAGTGAAGCCCACAGGAAGAGGCAAAATCTTCTTCACTGCATAACCTGAGCATAGCTGTGGGTCTCCCTCTTCACCTCCCGTTCTCGGGGCAGAAGAAAGGTTCTCGCTCTGTCAGGCAATATTTAGCCAGTGCGCGGTGAGACGTGCCTCTTTGCTCAAGGGCTTCCCGACTGCGGTCCAGCCACCTGGCTCCCTGGGTCACGTGCAGTCCTGAAGCATGTACCATGTAACGGAAAGCCAAGTTTCAAGAACTAAAAATGGAGCCCAGCCACAATCCTGAGAGATGTGAGGACGGCAACAGGGCATTCAAACGAAAGATTAATAAAAACAATTGTCTACATAGTTGCTGCCAGGGCTTGAAGATGAAATTACAATTCAACCACGAAAGGGGTTCACCGACATCCAGGAACTGGGCGGCCTGCCTGGAGGCGGGATGACATGGGAATCCAGTCTACTGAGGGTATATACATGGTAATTGACAACAGACATGATAAAACCAAACACACCAATTCTTTCTTTTGAAAACAGCTCTTAAGGGAGAGCCTCAGGTTTGAGTCCTTTTTCTATGCCTGTGCCTACTCAGCCATCCAGAGCTTGAAGGTCCTGTCATATGAGCAAGTGGCTATCAGCTGCCCGTCAGCAGAGATGTCGAGGCCCATCACTTTGCCTTCGTGGCCGGCCAGAGTCTTCAGCGGGGACCAGCCTGGGTGGGTCCAGATCTTGGCTGTGTTATCATAGGCACCAGTGAGCAAGAAATTCCCATGGATAGCTACAGGAGAAAAAAAACAAGGAGTTGCTTGAGGAATTCAAGAATTCAAAAGAGCACAAGAAAATAAAAGCACAAAAATCTTCTAGAACACAGCATTTTGAGGGGGGGGGGAAGGTATTTCTACATGCAGAAAATCCCAACAGTCTCATCTGTGTTCCTGCTAGGCCTCCAGGAAAAAGAGACAACTACAAGCAGACTCAGGGAAACACCATTATTAAGTTCTTTTGGTTCTTTTCACACAACCTGTTCAGAATAACATTAAAGATTCAGTGCTCAGAATTTCCATGGCGAAAAAGATGCAGCAAAGCATTCACGAAGTCTTTTTTACTCTCTAGCAACAAGAAGCATGCTCTGCCGTACTTCTGTCTGACAGTGGGGTACAGGGAAGGAAATTACAATTTCCTTCTTTAACAGAATCGAAATCCTCTCCTGTTCCACCTCCAAGTTAAGCTAAAGCCTGCCTGCCTACCAGGAAAGTGCAAGCTGTCTTTGCCATGATTAGGCCAAAAACAGGCGGACAGCTTACGTTCAAACTTGACACCAGTCACTAAGTTATGATGGGCAGGGATGGTGTAGATGCAGCGCCGCTGTCGAAGGTCCCACACTTTGCAGGTGTTGTCACCGCTGCCGGTCGCAATGTGGTAGCTGGGGATCAGATATAGGATCAAGGTTAGAAACAGAGTACATCCTGACCAAAACCCTCTCCGTCCCTTATTCGATGATCTTATTTTACCCATTGGGGGAGAAATTTATTCCATAGATTTCCTTCAGGTGCCCTTCTAGGAACATGATGCAACGTCCTGTGCGCAGGTCCCAAACGCGACCAAATGCATCCAGGCCCCTGATAAAACAATTTACAAATGGACACTCTGAATCTAGTTCTCTGTGGAAGCAGGCTTATGTAAGAGGGGAGACTACTGAGGTGCCCCGGGCTACGTGGGAAAAGCCTTACCCAGTGCCAGCCAAAGAGCCATCTTGATGGAAGGCAATGTCGTACACGCCCATGCTGTGGCCTTCCTGGTGCAGGATCTCCTCTTGAGCCTCCAAATCCCAGAGGCGCCATGAGCGGTCGTAGCTGAAACACCAAACTAGTAATTAACCAGCAGATATTTACTCAGTTTTACAATACGCAAGGTATTATTAGTAAGCTGTAGCCTCAGATATGCTTCTGAAATTATTCATATAACCCTATTAACAAATTATTTCCTGGCATCAACACTGTCTCAATAACTAAGCATATCTGTCTTGGGTGCCAACTGGGACACCATGACTTCCTGTAAACCTACTTCAGTGGCTATTTCGGAGAACAGAATCCCCTAAGAGTGGTTCAGCAAAGATTCTGTTGCCTTCTTTCCTCCCCAATTTCACCGTTATGGTCTTTCATTCATCGAGCACTGGTATGTTTACTTGCCCTAAATTGGATGCTAGAGATACAAAACCAACCATGGACAAATCAGTGGAATAGAACAAAGGGAACAGAAATACACCCACACATATACGGTCAAATGATTTTCAACAAGGGTGCCAATCAATTTCATCAAGTTATGGAAAGTCTCTCCAATAAATGGCAATAGAGCTGTCTATGTGCATGGAAATAAAGACAGAAAAAAAAAGGACAAACATTTTAAAAAATGAGTAAAGCACCTGAAGACTGCACAAAACAGAATATACAAATGGCCAAAAGGTGTATGACAAAGTACCCATTACCAATAGTCATTAAGGTAACAAAAACAGAAACCATGAGATTTTGCTACACAGTTGTTAGACTGGGCAGAACGATGGGACTGACAAAACCAAATGTTGGCAAGGAAGTGAAGTGATTGGAATTCTGGGAATGCAAATGGTACAACCACTTTGGAAAACCACTTGGAGTTTTTTATATGTTAAATATACATCTACCCTATGATCAGTATTTGCATTCCTAGGTATTTATTCAAGAGAAAGTAAAGAAAAACATGTCCACAAAAAGTCTTGCACAAGAATATTAACAGCAGCTTTAGTCTGACTAGCCAAAACCTGGGAACAGCCCAACTGTCCATCACAGGAAACTGAATAAATAAGTCGTGGCACAGTAACACAACTGACTACTCCTCAACAATAAAAAGAACTATTAATATATGCAAACAATACGAATGAATCTTCAAAATGTGGCTGAGTGAAAGGAGCCAGACGAACAGGATTTATGGTGACAGAAGTCAGGTGAGTGGTCGCTCTGGAAGGGGAGTTACTGGGAAGGGGCACGAGGGAACTTTGTGGGGTGACAGAAATGCACTCTCTGACAGGGATGTGAGTCACGTGAGCACTGCATTTGTCAAGACTGATTAACACCGTACACTTAAAACACATCCATACCCACTTCATACAAATGATATCTCAATTTCAAAGTTAATTTTAACACCCTGGCTGGCATGTTCAGTGGATTGAGCACCAGAAGCAAAGGGTTGCTGGTTCAATTCCTAGTCAGGGCACATGCCTGGGTTGTGGGTCAGGTCCCCAGTGGGGGTGCATGAGAGGCAACCACACACTGATGTTTCTCTCTCTTTCTTCTTCCCTTCTCCTCCCTCTAAAAATAAATGAAATCTTTAAAAAAAGAACAAAAAAAGTTTAACAGATTCTGGCCTCATTAAACTATAGCACCAGAAAGGGAGACTGATTTGTAAGCAGAGATTATAATACAATGTGTAGAGGGGAAAAAAAGTAAAACCCACAAACTTCTGGTATTAGTTAAGAAAGAGAATATAAAATGAAAATTCTAGTTTTTTGGATAACTAGTGACTTTAAAATTTCAGATGAACTGCAATGTAGGAGCAAATATACTTAGCACCGACTATATAATATACCATATTTTGCCATGTATAATGTGCAACTTTTTGCCCTAATTTTTGAGGGAAAAACAAGGATGCACCTTATGCATGGGTAGTACTAATTCCGTATATATGTAAATATTTCTAATTCTTTTATCAATGCTCATGCATTAAAAGTGTAACTCTAGAAAGCAATAATGATCTCCACATGCAAAATAATATCCTGGAATACAATAATCAGTTTTGTTTCTAAATATAAATAAATAAATATTGAATAAACAAAATTTACTTGGCAGTTAACCATAAAGGGTCAACAAGACAGAACAGAAAGGCTTACCAGGTGGTACCCAAAAAACGTCCTGATGGATGCCACATTACACGGGCCACACGCACTGTATGGCCCTCAATATCTGCCACTGGTTCATCACTGCAAAGGAATCAAATACATGTGAGTAAACTGTTTTATACTCATGCAAATAAATATTCACTGACTTCATTAACTGCTGCACAGAGATGCACAAATTCTGTACAATTTGAGAAGCCAAATGATAAATAAACTTGTAATCTGTTAAAACCAATTTAGGGCTAACAATGATTTAAGTCACTTCCCAAGGTTTTAAAAGACTGGGGACTACTTCCTGTACCCACAGGGCAAAACTGTCCACAGAACTTCAAGAAATACCCTTTCTACTTCAACTCACTATGCTAATGAGCTCTTAAGGCTTTACTACTTAGAACCAGAGAAAATAAAAAATAAGCAAACTTGTTTCTCTGCACCAAAGAAGCGCTGAAATTCTAGAAAGAAAACATACTTTGATGGAGATGTGAGGCTACAAAAACCAAGCAGTTTTGGTGCAAGTGGATTACAAATGAATCTCCTCAAACTTCAGCTTGTTCAAGGATCCCCATGGAAAAAGGAACCTGTGAGTAGATAAAGGCTTCATTTCCTTTTGGTGGCCATTAAATTCTACTCCCCAGGAACCACAGAAAGAAGAAACACCAGCGTAAGAAAATAAACAAGAACCCTAAAGAGGGCAATTAAAAAGGGAGCTTTGTCAATGTGCATATATAGAACTAATTAAAGCCCTGGGGGAACAAATATTCCTAAAGATTACCAAAGCCAATTAAAACTTGCTGTGCTCATAGGTAAGACCCTGTCTGGTACAGAGTGGAGATGCTCATTAGCTCTTTACAAACGCCTGGAACAAAAGCCTCATGTGCTTTCCCAAAGAAATACAACTAATAAGCAATTGAATTCTAATGTCTTTTAGCCAACAACATGCTTCCAAAAGTTTCTTGAAAAACAATATGCATAGACACATCTTTAAAAAAAGTTCTGTCGATAACTGGACAGTGTGGTGTGGGTAAGGGACGCCGCCCCTGGAGGAGACACCACTTCCTTGGCAGTACTGCCAGATGGAGCTGCACTTTCCTCCCCCCGGGGGCTGTTTGCTGAAACCAACATGCTGCCGGGGTATTATGTTTAGTCCGTCTACCAAACAGCGCATTTCTCCAATGTCAACCTGTTGCACAGGGGATAAAATGGATCTTTCCAGAATAACTGGTGACAGGAAAAAAGTGGCCGCTATATTTAAAAAATTAAGGTCTAAAGTGAACAAGTAAGAAAAAACCTAACACAACTCCTTTGGTGAAAACAAGTTAAGAAAAATCCTCTATTCTATTTTTATAACAAGTTTCCGTGACTCTTAAGAGTATCTCTGGGGTTAAACGCCAGGTTTTCAGGTCCCAAGGGCCAGCCAACCCACCATCTACTTCAGTGGCTGCAGTACGGAGAGAACAGTAACGCTCACCTGTCGAGGCTCCAAAGTTTCACAGAACCATCTGCAGCACAAGAGGCCAGATTGACATCTTTTTGGTCCAAGGAGACAGTGGATTTCGGATGGAATACAATTGCTCCTACATTTGTGTTATGGCCTGAAGGAGTGTAAGAGATAAAAGTTAAAGGGTTCCTGCTCCCTTATAACTTACGTGCAAATACAGAGTACAATGAATAATACAGGTAAACATTAGGGACACATGATATAGTATATTAAAATAAGTATTCAACTATGTTAAAGAATAAACTATTTTAATTTAAACTAACATTTAAATCACATTAACAAAAAGCAAAACAGCCCCAAGTGGTGTGGGTCAGTGAGTTGGGTGTTCTGCAAACCAAAAGGTCCCCGGTTCAATTTCTGGTCAGGGCACAAGCCCGGGTTGTGGGTCAGGTCCCTGGTTGGGGGTGTGACAGGTAACCAAACTATGTTTCTCTCGCACATTGGTGTTTCCCTCTTTCTCCCTCCCTTACCTTCTCTGTAAAAATGAACAAACATACTCTTTTTTCTTAAAAAAAAAAAAAGGGGGGGGGGAGGTTTTGTAAAACACCAGAGTGGCGCTGGACTTGAGAGGAAACTGGATTGTGTATGAAGTCAGTATCTCCCAGCCATGGGGTTGGAGAAACCAAACCCCACCAAAACAAATCAAGAATTAACCTTGTGTGTCCTGGGCCTGAGCGTCAGGCCGAGTTTTACCGCTCAGCAGAGCTCACAGCGCAACAGACACACAGATGTCGACGTGATTCTAACTTACCTCGAAGAGTGTGGAGGAGGTTGCAGTCAGGAACGGACCAGAGCTTGCAAAGCCCACTCCTATCAAATACAAAGGAAAGCATCTCAGCCAGGGTTGGTCTGGGGAGGAAAAGGCACCTTGGTAACATTACTAAAGGACAATCTCTTCTCACCCTCAATAAACTTTGCAATGGCAGACAGAAAAAGAAAAGGCTTATCATTTGAAGTGCTAAGAGCACAAAGCTACATCTAAGTCTTAAGCAGCCAGAGGCCTCTACTGGACTGTAAGTAATACACACAGGTTGTTATTCCCCTTAACTGCGGGATCAATGTGTGAGGGAAGGTAGGACAAATTAAACTATCCACACCTGGCTTGTGTGGCTCAGTGGGTTAAGCTCCAGACTTCGAACCAAAAAAAGAAAAAAAAAGGTTGATGGTTCGAGTCCCAGGCAGGGCACATGCCTGGTTTGCGGACTGCATCCCCAGCTGGGGGTGTGCGAGAGGCAACCGTCGATGTTTCCCTGTCTCTCTCTCCCTACCTTCTCCTCTTTCTAAAGGTAAACAAATAAATTCCTAAAAGTAAACTATCTAATAATATTAATAATGACACTATCTTAAATATGAATAGTATTTTACTGCTTACAAAGTACTTAACACTTTTTAGTTTACTTTAACTTTTTTACTTTAAAAAATTTAAAAAGATTTTGTATATCAGAAAATTTCCAATTACTTTTATACCTATAATCTCAAATGATCCTTATTAACAGACCTGTGAGGTATATAAAATAGGAATGAAAACTTCTGCTTTACAATGAAGGCACTGAGGCTTAGAGAGGTGGAGATATTTGCGTAGGTCCTTGGCCTTCTCCCGAACCATGGCCTCAACTTCTGCCCAGACAAGTAGTTCCTGTGCGTACAATATACGGAAGTTTCCCCTCTGACTGCCTCATGGGCCTCATCCCACACAAATAACTACATTAGAACAGAACAAGAGTTATCATGTCCTAAGAGTTTTCTGTAAGTAAAAAATAAAGATAAAAATAATGATCCATGTTTACTGAGTCCTTATCACATACCAGGCACTATCAAGGCCAAATGTTTTATAAACATCATCTCACCCTACTTTCAGATAAAAAGGCAAGTTTACAGAGAATAAGTGTCTTGCCTAGGTCACATAACTGAAAAAGAAACGCTATACTGGGGTGTGGGTTGTAGTTAGTCTATCAGCTCACTCTACGACATGCTCCAAAATACTAGTGTCAAGAACGTGTCCGACTGCTCCATGTCACGACCTCTGGGGCCCCTTGTGAGCAGTCAGAACTGCTGGCAAAGACCCCATCACTGCCTAAAAAACGGGCAGAGCCGCAGAATCTCTAGTTCGGTATGACTGTAAGAAACAGAGGAAGAGGATGTAGAGCTAGACATCTAAGACATACTGATTTTCCCCACCAAACCTGTTGCCCATTTAGGATAAAAAAAGTCACTGTAAAATGGAACTTACCAACAGGCTGTGGCCAGCATTTTGGAATTGGGACTGAAGTGACAGTAGGAGATAGGCCGATCATCCCCAATCTGACTGCAGAAATTATTCAGAGACTTAAAAAAACAAAAAAAAATGGTAATCATTAATAGGCTAATCCAAGATTTGGCTTTTCCACTATAAAAAAGCAACTTGAGGTTTAATATAACCTAAGATTCCTTTATACTTTTGGGGGGGGGGCAGTTAGGAGACACTTATATTCATGAATAAATGGAGTCAAGGCTTATCTGACACCCCAGCACACTGTCTTCTACAGTCTTAGCATCACTAGCTTCTGCGTCGGCTAAATATAAAGAAGAAAACCGCGGAGAGATCTACAGTACCACTGACATACTAAAAGGGTTAAGGAGCAGGGCCACAGGCCTCTGCTGAGTATAAACTACAGTAGGTTCCCGCCGCCTAAACGGATGGTCCTCCCAGATGGCAACAGTGTAAGCAGACAGAAATAACCACAGCTGCCTTTACCCCCCTAGAGGTGGGCCAAAATAGAAAAGCTACTAAATATTTAAGAACCTGTAAGATACTGGACAATTTCTGAGGGCATCTTACCCGGAGAGATTTGTGCAGCTCCTGCATCTGGGAGGTCCTGGTTGTCTCAGGAATCTCTTTATGCAGACGGGCCTCCTCCAAGCGTTTCATTGCCCTACGACACACAAGCAACAATACCATCGTAAGCCAACGGCTTTTAGACAAGGGGTCTACACAGCGTCCTGCCACTCAATTTCATTTAACAGCCAGTCATTATAGAGCAGATCCTCAGTCCCTGAGCGGAAACAGGAAAGATGTGCTTCTTTCTCCTCTAGAGGCTCTCCTTACCTGGGCAGTGAGTAATTAGCAATCCACAGTCTAGCCACCTTCAGGCTGTTAGGTCCTTCATGGTACCAGGTCTGATGATACTAAAAGTTAAATTAAGAGCAAAAATATTAAGTGTGATGCATTCCTGCCCCCAATCTCAGAGCTGTCAATCCTGTGTTAACTGTCCAGAAAAAAGGTGAATTAGTTCAGTAATGCGATGAAATCAGGCATGTGTGCTTTTGCTGGGTTACTTTCTTTGAGGTCTTACTAGATGGATTCTGGTTCCTTGTTCGAAGTTACACTAGGAATTTTACAGTTCTTTCCTGAAACCCACCAATCTCCATTTATACCTACAAAGGAGCCACAAACTGTTGCTAACAACTACACCTGAACGGTAGAGTTGTCAACTCCGTACCCCCAATCCTAGCAAAGCAAACCACTGAAAACATAAAATGAAAAAACTATTCATGTCCTTCCTGTTTATATTATGAAGGTAAAGACGTATTTTACCTCTTCTTTGGACTTCTTAGATTTCTCATCATCTTTCTTGGTCTTTTTTAAGGCATCAGTGCCGACCACTGAGAGGATATTTCTTAACCTATACCAAAAAAGAAATTTAAACAGAGCTGAGATTTTGAAAAGTAATCTAAGAAGAGAGAAAGCTTCCCCTACCTTCTCACCATTCAAACTCTAAGCAACCTTCTCTGAGACTCAAGATGTCATGCCTAAACTTCTAGTCTGATTTCGTTCATTTATCTTCTTTAAAATACCCTAAGCTAAACTACCAGTAATTACCCTACTCAATTTGGAGTTAATTAGCCCCAACAGAGCTACCACCTGGTCTGTGAAAACAGCCACCCCTCACTCAGTGCCACACGCGCTGGATATCGACTCAGGCGCTAAGTTCAGGACAGTAACTAAGAAACCGTTCTGATTTCAAGTAGCACAGTCCTGCAGGGTGGGGTGGGGAGGGGGGCAGATATATATTAAGTATCAACACAGTGGTAAGTACAGGATGCTAAGGGGAAACATAAATGGAGCACCTAACCTAGGTTTGGAGGACCAGGGAAGGTGTTACGTAACCCGAGTCCCCATTCAGTCTGGTCAGTAGGTCAAGAATAGGAGAGGATTGCTGAGCCAGAGGTTCAACCATGTACAGGTCTGGAGGTGAGAGAAGCACGTTGAGCTTGGAATCACAAACAGTTCAGTATAGCTAAAGCATGGAGGACAAGAAAAATGGTTTCCTTCCCTTGTAATTTAAACAGGCCCACCACTGTTGGTTATGTTTAATGAATGCAAAATATTGTTAGAGGTTTTAAAGCGATTAAACACACATGCTATGCAAACCAAGAAAAAAAGATGAGGAGGAGAAATAGGACAGTGAACAGAAAGACAAGGGTCTCATAACTGTGTATGACTTGCCTGTTACTAAGAGACTTTGCAATTTTAAAATCACAAAAGGAGCATTATCTGAGGATACTGCTCCTTTTCAGTAATATCCAAAAACACTTAGAATTGTTTTTATGTCATTGATAAGGAAAGCCTTTGTTTAAAATTTTTTAAAGTATATTTTACTGATTATGCTGTTACAGTTGTCCCGTTTTTTTCTCCCCTTTACTCCCCTCCACTCTGCATGCCCCCTCCCACCAGCATCTCCCCCCTAGTTCATGTCCATGGGTCATACATATAAGTTAACTTCTATGTTAAAGAGTGAGAATGATGGGTTGCCTCTCGCCAGCCCCCAGCTAGGAACCTGCCTCACAAACCAGGTTCCTATATTATATTCTTAACCTGCCTCTATTTTATAGCTACCATTTATGCTTCTTATTCCCTGTACCTTTTCCCCCAGTTACCCCCACACCCTTCCCACTGATAACCCTCCATGTGATCTCCATTCCTATGATTCTGTTCCTGATCTAGTTGTTTCCTTAGCTTTTGTTTTAGGTTCAGTTGTTGATAGTTGTGAGTTTGTTGTCATTTTAATGTTCATACTTTTGATCTTCCTTTTCTTAGGTAAGTCCCTTGAACATGTCATATAAGGGCTTGGTGATGATGCCCTCCTTTAACTTGACCTTATCTTATCTAGGAAGCACTTTATCTGCCCATGCATTCTAAATGATAGCTTTGCTGGATACAGTCATCTTGGATGTAGGTCCTTGCCTTTCATGACTTTGAATACTTCTTTCCAGCCCCTTCTTGCCTGCAAGGTCTCTTTTGAGAAATCAGCTGATGGTCTTATGGGAACTCCTTTGTAGGTAACTGTCTCCTTTTCTCTTGCTGCTTTTAAGATTCTCTCCTTATCTTTAATCTTGGGTAATGTAATTATGATGTGCCTTGGTGTGTGCTTCCTCGGGTCCAACATCTTCAGGACTCTTTGAGCTTCCTAGAAGTCTATTTCCTTTGCCAGACTGGGGAAGTTCTCCTTCATTATTTTTTCAAGTAAGTTTTCAATTTCTTGCTGTGCCTCTTCTCCTTCTGGCACCCCTATGATTTGGATGTTGGAACGTTTAAAATCATCCTGGAGGCTCCTAAGCCTCTCCTCATTTTTTTGAATTCTTGTTTCTTCATTCTGTTCTGATTCAATATTTATTTCTTCCTTCTGGTCCAAATTGTTCATTTGAGTCCCGGTTTCCCTCCCCTCACTGTTGGTTCCCTGTACATTTTCCTTTATTTCACTTTGCATAGCCTTTACTTCTTCCTCTATTTTGTGACCATACTCAACCATTTCTGTGAGTATCCTGATTACCAGTGTTTTGAACTCTGCATCTGATGGGTTGGCTATTTCTTCATCGCTTAGTTCTATTTTTTGAGCTTTGATCTGTTCTTTCATTTGGGCCATATTTTTTTGTCTCATTGTACCTGTTAAGTAGTAAGGGGTGGAGCCTTAGTTGCCAGGGAGGGGTAACCCATGCTGCTGCATTGCGGTGCTGTATGTGGGGGAGGGGTCCAAGAGGAAACAATCAGCTCTCAGCCCACTTTCAGTCACTTCCCCCACTACCCACAAGCAAATTGCACCCTTCTGGTGCTGACTCCTGGGAGGGCAGGCTTGTGTACATTCTAGGACCCTGTGGATCTTTCCAACCAACTCTCCTGTGAGGCTGGTAGTTTCTCCCACCACCAAAACTACCACAGGTTTTTACAGCCAGAGGTTGAGAGGCTTTATTTCCCCGCACTGTCTGTGCACTGTCCCTGCACTATTTCCAGTGCAATCTGTCTTGCTCCCCAGTGGTTCGTCCTGGTTTATCCGCATGCAAATGTGGGACTGTCTGGTCTGCCAGCCACTGCCTTGCTGCAGGTCCTCTCTGCCCCTCCTACTGGTCTGGATGAATGTTTCTTCTTTAACTGCTTGGTTGTCGGACTTCCATACAGTTCGATTTTCGGGATGTTCTGCTTATTTTTTTGTTTTTAAACTTGTTATTGTCCTTTTGGTTGTGTGAGGAGACAAAGTGTATCTATCTGCCTATGCCTCTGTACTGGCTGGAAGTCCCTGTTGTTTAAGTTTTCCAAGTTCAACTACAAATGTTTACCTAACTCAAAATTGCACATTGGGGAGGGGAGGAAAGAGGAGAGGAAAAGGGGGAGCATGTTAACACCCTCTTCACAGTTCATAAAGAAAAATTAGTAGTGGAACTAAAAATTGTCCTAAGACTCAAATTATAGATTTAGCTATATAAACACAACTTAAGATATTCTGTTAACAATATCTGAGGCATTCTACTGAAGTTTCTGCTATAAATACCAACTGAAACTTGCAACTAGAATCCTGTGAGTAACGAAGAAAAGAGTGGATATTTAGAAAGGGCACCTTTCTCTTCTTTCAGCAGGACCCTCTCCAAAAAGCGTAATGGGCTCCCCCAAGGCTCTCAGGCAAGCCTTGACCTCCGAGTCGTCCGTGGAAACATTGATTTGCCGGGCTCGCTTCCTTCTCTCAAACTCGGCCAATACTTCAGCCTGCCGCTCACTGATGTGCTCTTCAATTTCAAACACTTCCCCTACAGAAAGAACAGGCAACACCAGCATAATCACCAGACAGTGAAATCAATTAGGGAAAAATGAATAATTTCTTATAATTGGAGTTGTGTATGCCCCTCATAAAAGTTAACTGTCTAACCTACTACACTTTATATAGTTTACTGTTTCTCGGTTTATTAACTTATCCCAGAGAAAACTAAATGACACAGCTTTGCTTTATTTTATTTATTTAGAAAGGGGAAGGAAGAGAAGAGGAGGCGGAGAAACATTGATGTAAGAGAACGTGATGGGTTGCCTCTCGCAAGCCCCCAACTGGGAACCTGGCTCACACCCCAGGCATGTGCCCTGACCTGGATTTGAACCAGTGACTTTTTGGGTTGCAGGATGACTACTGGCCCCCTGAGCCACACCAGTCAGGGCAATGACACAGCTTTAAAAGGTACCAAGATAATTCCAGCCGTCTTGTTTCATTTGGCAACCTTATCCTTATATAAATACATACCTTACATAAGAAAGTAGTAAGTATAAAGCATGTTTAATAGATGAGTTAACTAGGCATTCTATCCAGAAGATATAATAGAAACGTTATTTTAACCATTGCCAAAGCTATTCTCTAAGACAGGCCCAGTATCGGGACACAAGTGAAACTAGTAAACAGGAAATAATTACCATGAAAATGATATTGCTTGACTATAAGGCTTTTTGAGGAATCTAACAGCTAGTTTAAAAACCCACACCAAATATAAGCATTTATATGAAAATGCTAAGTGTAGTATTGACGCAGTTATGTTTAAAGCAGCATAAAAGGTTAGGAAAATTGCCAAAGTGCATGCGTGTAAGGAAAAAAACACATAGGAGGATCAATGAGAAATTTGACTGAAGTCCTTTCTGTAGAAAAGTCTTTTCACTTTTTAAACATTCTTATTTATTGATTTGAGAGAGAGAAAGGGGGAAGGAAGAAAGGGGGGGAGGAGAAGAAGAGTGAGAAACACTGATTTGTTCCACTTATTTATGAATTCGTTGGTTGATTCTTGTACGTGTCCTGACCAGGGATCGAACCCATAACTTAGGTGTATCGGGACAATGCTCTAACCAACTGAACTACCCACACAGGGCAAGAAGTCTTTTCACTTTATATCATTCCATACTGCTTGAATTTCTTATTGCAAACATGTATAATTTTATTTTAAAAATATAATAGACCACTAGTTACTGATATGGAAAGATATCCTCAACAGTATACAGAGTGAAAAATACAGGTTACAAAACAATTTGTATATCATGGCTTTATTTATGGGGAAAAAATTATATACTTACAGGTTCATTAAATTCATGGAAAGATATAACCCAATTAATAAGGATTAAAGGTTTTCTAATTCACACATTTCTACATTGATTTTTTTCAAAATAAAACTATAATTTTTATAATTAAAAAATGTATTTTATTTTGGGAGAAAAATAATTAGAAAACTAGAAACAGATTATTATGAACCACAGTACTTCACACCAATGCCAGAATTGTGCTAGATCTTCAGAAGATAAATGGAATCAATATGAATCTAAATACAGTTAACCCTTGAACAAGGAGAGAGGCGGTGCCAAAACCCAGTGCAGTGAAAAATCCGCCTGAATCTTTTTACTTCCTCCAAAATTTAACTACTAACAGCCTACTGCTGATGGGAGGCCTTACCCACAACATAAACAGTTAATTAACACATACTTTGTATGTTATATACATTATATACTGTATTCTCAATACAGAGTAGAGAAGAAAATCGTTATTAAAAAATCGTAAGGGAAACACATTTACAATATTTACTGGAAAAAATCTGCATATAAGGGGACCCATGCAGATAAAACCCACGTTGTTCAAGAGTCTGGTAAAACCACTAACAATTCATGGGGAAAAAACTGTTTAACAGGTTTAAAGCAAAAAGCTGTCTGTCTGTTGCTTAGCAGGGTAGGCAAAGTATGACCATATATAGATGTGAGTTTAAAAACAGAAAATTTTGACACTGTAAAACTAGTGATATCTAAGTTTAGGAAGGCATTCACTGTGGAAAATGTGAGCACCAAAGACAAAGACGGACTCACAATTTGCATCTTACCAGAGGTTATGTTAATATTCCCTGCTTCAATTCCTGCTTTAAGTCCTTCTTTTCCCAAAATCCCAGACTCTCCTTTGGCCAGGCGCTCCCTCTCCTTCTCTTCCAAACTCCCATAATAGATGTGTGGTTTCTTCACAACAGCAGCCCCCAAGTCATCCGGTGCCTTAGTTTTGGTTGCCTGCTAAATCAAAGACTTGGATTAACCTAAGGCTTAGTCTTAGCAATTCACTAGGATAGAATTCATCTTGAGCTTCAACTGTATTTCCTCCCCAAAAGAAAGAACAAGGAGAACACCAGTTAAGATGCCTTCTCTGATAGGTGGTGAGGAGTGAGTGTTCAGTACCTCAGACAGGAAGAGGTTGATAAAAGTACTTAATTTCTCTTGGTGACTTTTCTATCAAGGGTTTGCTTTGGAACATGTTTAATTCATTCGGCTGGAGTGCAATCTCTCCTTGGGTTTTATGAAACTTCCAGGGTTCTTGCTCATCACAGGGCAAATATAAAGGCTAACTGAAATAGCCAACTTGATGTTAAGGGGGAACAAGTTACAAAAGTACTGGTTTATAAATTACAAGCGTTTTCAGACGACAGGTAGTACTTATGAAGTTGGGAGGCCTCATGACAATAAAGAGGGCTGACATAAACATAAATCTTGGCCAGGACACTACTCCCTTTCAGAGCTCCGTTTACGGACCAGTCGGAAAAGGTATTACCGTTCGCGGCTGTACGAAAGGTGCAAATGAACTTAAGCCCGTGAAAGCACTTAAGTATCAGGAAAATGAAGCTCCGCTAAGACAAAACCGAGTCTCGCATCCTTCCTCCTCAGCCCTCCACTGCCTTGGCCGGTCCCCTAACAGCCCCACTCCGCAGGGATTCCAAACCCCTCCGCACTGCCTGCCAGGGTGAGCTGAGATCTGTACCGTGGAGGAAGTTCGTGAGGAAGCCATGCTGGGCTCGGGAGCCGCGAAAGCCCAGGAAAAGCCGAGCTCTACGTTTCAGACAATCCACCGCGCGCATTCAGCAGAGCGGAAGTACGTCACTGACCGGAAGTAGGCCGAGAGCTACGGATAGTCCGGGACATCGTGGAGGACGATGGGAACCGTAGTAGAAAAGAAACACTGTGGGAAGGTCTAGAGGTGTGACCCGTAGAGCCCTCCGAGAAACGTACGCGAAGGTCGAGGCTCTGCGAGGAGAGAGGCTCAGAGCAGCCTGGGAAGTGTAGTCCGGTGCTTAGCAGAAGATTCGCGGTGGGCGCTGAGGTTCAGTACCGGGGCTGAGCAGGCTTGAGAAGAGGTAGGTCCGTCCAGACGCGCGGCCCCGGGCTGAACTGAGCGAATTGTGGGCTTCTGGGGCCTGTAAGCTGCTTCACGTGGTCCAGGAGCGGGGGACCCGCTTCCTGTTGCCAAGGAAACGGTGAGGGCTGCCCTGAAGTTGCTGCGAGGGAGCTGTTCGCCGCCCGGAAGTTCTTTCCCTGGGGCTCTTTTATGGGTGGGTGTTAGGCAGCAGTGAGAGATTAAGCTCAAATAGCCCTCTATCGCCAAAGTAAAAGACCTGGCGGAGGAGCTGCGGCCTGCTCTTACTGATTTCAGGCTGGTCTTTGTATCAGGTTGAAAGTGAGATGATGCATGTGAGGCGTCAGGTACATGCAAACAACTCTTTATGGTCCTGTGCCCCGTTGGCTGCTGGCGCACCAGAGGTGAAAAAGATAAGGTTTTTGCCCTCATGTCGGGGGTGATGCTCAAAATATTGGTGTTTCCCGAGTTGGACAGGAGTGTTTCCCGCCCCTCTCCACAAGGACAGTTACAATGATGATGGCTGTTATTCATTGAGCGTTACGGAATAAGTTATATTTCAGGAACTCAGTCTTCATTACGACATTCAGCCCATACAATAACAGAGTGCCGATTTAGAAATTAAGATCTAGTAAAAGATGAAGCTAATTGTTTAAGATGAGCAATGGATAGTATTAGAACTTCTGCTCTCTGCCCTTTTCCCTCCAGAGCGAGCACATTTACCCGCTACCCTATACTGCTCCCTAGTGGCAAGCTTTTCGCAGTTTGCAGAAAAGTGAAGACAGCGCAAAGCAGTGTTTTTCCTTTCAGAGTTTCTTCCCGGAGCTTTGGCTTCCTCCACCAGTCATCTACACTGGAATCAACACAGTATCTGATTTAGTACAATGCTATTTGAAATGTAATGTGCTAGTATGTTGTGTTGATAATATCACCTGTATGCATCCCAATTTTCATGGGAGGGAGAAGGAAACATTTCTCCCTTTGTCCACTTTGCAGTTCCTAGCTACATCCTAGATAACGTAATAATTTTTGTCTCTAAATAAAGGAGCTTTCGCTCACTCATTCTCATTTAGTCTTCCATGTGTAATCTATGTATAATTTTTATGGGAGGCTGACATTTATTAACCAAACAACAGTTTTGACTTCATTTGTAAAACGAGATAATTTTGCCTACATCACAGGGATTCTGTGTTTAAAAAATTGTAAATAATGAGAAGGGAAAAGCACAGCAAAATGCTCAAGGAAAATTCACTTTGCTTTATTTGGCTCTCTGGTTTATTCAACAAAACATTTACTGACTGATTATTATAGATACATTCTACTGGATGCTGTGGAGAATGTAACGATGAATGACATCAATAGATTTTAAACTCAGTGGAGAAATTTTATTTTTTTTCTCCAAAAAATGTTTTTTGTTAGCATAAGCATTACCTTGGGTTTTCAGACTAGAGGGTTCTCTGGAGCCCCTTTGCATCCTTACTCAGCCTGGAATGCCCTTAATCCTCTTTTTCTGCCTGCCCTTCACAAGTCAACCAAGACATCATCTCCTCCAGGAAGTCTTTCCTGTCCCTGTCCATCCCCCGCTCAACTCAGAGTGGATCAGGCCTGCGTGATGCCATTGCATTACCCTCATGGATGCTCTTGGTACACTATGCAATTTTCTGTTTACGTGTTTGTTTTCTCTACACACTGTGGCTGTGCCTTTTAACCCTGCAGCTGGAGCACAAAGAAGTATTTGTTTAATGAATGACTTATCTACTTAGGACCTATTTAGACCCTAAGGATAACCCTGTCAGTTGGTGAGTTAGAGTTTTCAAGAGATTTAGTAAACTGAGTTAAGTATTCAAGAGTGCTCACAAATCTCTCACAATTCTCCTGTATAGTTGATCAACTTCAATGGCTTGTGTACTCTCCCACTAACATTGAATTAGTGTTACTGAATTAAGATGTGATGTCTTAAAGTTATTCTCTTAGCTGGAAAATGTCTTTGAATGTGATTGGATCATGAGATGAAAGTGACTTGCCTAGAATTCTCTTATAGGCAACTTGTTATTTTAAGTTCACAAAGAAAGAGTTTTTTGGAATAACTGAGTTGTGGATCTCTATCATGTAACAAAAATATAAAGTTCAGACATCTAAAGACTTAGAAGTCTTTGTGTGAATCCATGAGTCTTTAGCATTGCCATTCAGTTTAGTGTGCTTGCTTACAAATTGATCTTACATTTGCAGCTGAGATTTAACCCTCCAGTTTTCCTCCTCTGTGCCATTTTTAACAGCTGATAGTTCACTGGGCCTGGCCCTTAGTGTTGATTTCATTATGCTGCGACGAAAACCAACCCGCCTGGAACTGAAGCTTGATGACATCGAGGAGTTTGAGAGCATTCGGAAGGACTTGGAGGTAAGAGTACAACTTTCAAACCCTTAGGTATATTTTTGAAACAATAACTCGCTTTTGAACTCCAGACTCTTGTATAACAGCTTATTTGGATGTTTTATAGGCATCTCCAATTTAATGTATTAATTTCCTGTGACTGTTGTAACAAATTACCATTAACTTGGCGGTTTAAGACAACAGAAGTATATTCTTTCATAGTTCTGTAGGCCAGAAATCTGCAGTCTGTCTCACTGGACCAAAAGTCATGGTGTCAGCAGGATCATGTGCCCTCCAGAGGCTCTTGGGGAGAACCGGTTCCTGTCTCTTCAGGTTCCGGTGGTCGCTGGCCTTGCTGGACTTGTGGCCGCATCGTTCAGCTTTCCGCTTCTGTGATTACACTGCCTTCTCCTTTCTGTCTGCGAAGTCTCCCTTTGCCCTCTTATAGTGACACAGGTAGACTGCATTTAGGGCCTCCTCAGATGATTCAGGATGACGCCCTTGGCTCAGGATCCTTGATTTAATCACATCTGCAGAGATCCTTTTTCTGTATAAGACAACATTTACAGATTCCTGGGATTAGGACCTGACAGCTTTGGGTTTCATTATTTAGTCGACTACACTTAACATGTTAAAACAAAATAAAACAAAACAAAAAACTCGATTCCTTCCTCAAGCCAGTTTCATCTCCTTGCTCCTCATTTCAGTATCTATGCATTTGCTCAAGCCGCAGTCCTGGAGTTCTCCCTTCCCCTCACCCTTTACGTACTGTCTGTCCGTGAACCCTTTGATTCTGCCTCCAGAATATTTCTAGAGCCTGCCTATGCCTTTTCTCCACTGTTACAGCCCCAGTCCCAGTAACCACCGTCTCTCTCTGTACAATTTCAGTAGCATCCTAAGTGGCTTTCTACTTCCATTTTTGTCTCTTTAATATAGACTTCATCAGGTATCTAGAATGATTTTTAAAAATGTTCACATCATGTCATTCCTCTGCTTAAAACTCTTCACTGGTTTGCTGCACCGAAGATAAAAATCTCAATTTGTTGTGGCCTATAGGATTTTGTAGGTTCTGGCCCCTCTCAGGTTTTACTTCCTGCCACTTGTTGCCTTGCCCTCTGGACCCCAGACACACTGGCTTTCTTACGTTTCCTTGAACATACAAAACTATTTATCACTCATGGCCTTTGCATATATTGTTTCCCTCTTTCTTCATGTCTCTGTTTAACTGTCACTTCCTGAGGGTGAGAGGCTTCTTCTGACCTTGTCAACTTAGGTGTATCCTTCCTATCCATGCTCATTAGGGTCTCTCAGAGCACTTTATTCTTTGATTTTATACCATTTATTATGCTATATATAATGCTATTATAGCATTTATAATTTACAATGATTTGTTTACTGTAAAACCATTGACAATAGGAACCTTAATTGTGGAAATCATGTCTGTCTTTTTCACTGTTGAGTTCCCAGGATGTAGTATGTAGTCAGAGCTCAGTATGTATTATTAAGTGTAGCTTTACCCCATGCTATTAGATGTGCATTAATAAGACTTAAAATCTTCATCAATTCCCAGTCAGGGCACATGCCTTGGTTGTGGGCCAGGTCTCAGTAGGGAGCGCGTGAAAGGCAACCACATGCTGATGTTTCTCTGCCTCTCTTTTCCCCTCCCTTCCCCTCTCTCTAAATAAATACATACATACATACATACATACATAAAAAAAAAAATCTTCAGTGGCCTTCAGGATAAAGTCCAAATTCCTTAGGATGGCATTCAAGGCCCTTGCTTACCTTTGCACTTTATCTTTCACTGCCGAGTTATCTCTGACTTGGCTTTCAGAGCTTCTGCACACTCTGTTGCTTTTACCTGAGATGCCTTTTGCCTGTGGTTGCCAGGCCTGCTCCTACTCCTCTTTTGACGCAGCTCCTTCCAGAAGTCTTTCTTGAGTACTTGCCCCAGCTGGGTTATGTTCAGCCTCTTCCTCCTGTGCTGATCCCTCATAGGTACTGTCACTCTTGTCATTGTCTATTTTTCCGTTTCCCCCCACTAGGCCACATTCTTCTTGAAGGCAGGAAGAAGTACATTCTTCTCTGCATCTGTCCCCTGCAATACCAGGCTCAATGGAGGTGCCCAATACAAGTCTGTTTTCATTTGCTGTCCTTGCAGGTATTTTGAACTGTTTGGCAGAGAACATTACATCTTGTACATATCCATGAAGGCATGCTTTTTTTGACACATTAAAATGTATTTCTGGTTATTAGGTCACACTAAAGAATTCCTGTCAGTGCGCTAGGGAAGGTTCTGGTGTGGTAGTCAGGCAGGTCATCAGTCAGCCTGCTCGTTCTCAGATACTCCCTCTGACTGCCCTGCTCTGATCTGTGTCTCCGGGGGGTCGTTCCCAGCCTGTGTATGCTTCTTATTATGACGGATAGCTTGGATTTGTTTCCCCTCTTGCTCATCCTAGAGACTTCACTGTTCTCTAAGCATCATCATTTTTTGCTTTTTAAAAGCTCATATTGAGAGTGCCCTTTTAAGGATGAACTTTAAGTATAGTTTAAACTTCAGTTGTAATGAGTCTCATAAAGTGCTAGCATACGGACCTTTGACTCTGCAGAGTCAGCTCACTATTTAGTTTTTCTCCTAAAGGCTGTGTCCAGTGAGTTCCACCTGTTTTAGAGCAACTTAGGTGGGAGGGAGTGTTTTGCCCTGAACTAAAATGAAACCAGAAGAAAACTCACATTTCATTTGTTACCGAAATCAGTTTGATTACATTTTTATGACTCAGGATTCTCCCTACACCAAGAACATGGTGGTGCCAAATAAATATTTGCTAATGGGAAGAATGTTGCCTTAATCCTAAAACTTGTGTATTTTCAGACCCGTAAAAAACAAAAGGAAGATGTGGACGTTGTAGGAGGCAGTGATGGAGAAGGTGCCATAGGGCTCAGCAGTGACCCCAAGAACCGGGAGCAGATGATTAATGATCGAATTGGTTATAAACCCCAAGCCAAGCCCAGCAATCGTTCATCTCAATTTGGAAGTTTTGAATTTTAGAGGTGGATTGTCTTGCTTGCCAGAGCCCTGGAATGGTGTAAAATGATGGCAGAAGTACAAACAAGATTTAGGGCATTGAGTGCTCAGAATGTTTTACCTCCTACAGAGAGAAATACTTCTGCAGGAAATTACTGATGCTTAACTTTCACTCTTAAGCTGAAATCCAAACTCTGGTTTGTTTCTGGAAAATTTGACTCTATAAAACTTGTCTAATTTTTGTTTTTAAAAATAAATATATTTTTGGAAAAGTATGAGACATCCTTTATGAGGTATAACAGCACTGTTAACCCCCAGACTTGAAACGGTACTTGCCTCAGATGTGACAGCATTGTTCCCTTCTTTATTAAAAGACCCTAAGCACAGGACACTTCCAGTTCATCCTTGTCACTTTCATTTGACTGATTTATTCAGCAAGTTATTGAGTGCCCATGATGTGCCAGGTACTATTCTAGGTACTTACTAACATTGGTGAACAAAATCCACAAAGGTCCTTGCCCTTGTGGAGATTAGATTTTGGTGATCTTTGTGTAAACTTGATCTCCCATTCTGAACTTGTTTCTCTGGACTCCAAGCCCCTTGGCAGTAATGAGCCTCAGTGGAAAATTCTTAATTCCCAAATTAAGCCCATACACTTAACAAAGTGAGTTCTTCTCAGGCCATTTTTCTTCAGATCGGGCCTCACACATCCTGAGTACAGGAACAGCAGGGATTGAAGTTTCCATCCCTGGGACTGCACATGAAGCCTGGGTGATCCGATGGTGGGGAGGGGCGAGGTGAACCAAGTCAGAACTCATGAAGGCTTTCCCAACCGCTGCCATGTAAGCATTCTGCTCTTCTTTTGCTCACAAGGAGTAAATATTCTACTCTGCCTACTTGAGTCTATAGCAGGGGGTTAAGACTATGAACTCTGGGAACCAAGCTGGCCATGGATTTGTCGTCATTGGTTGAAGCTCAGTGGTAGGTGCAGAAAGGGTTCACAATATGGTTCTTTCTACTTTTGTGTATGTTTGGGAAAATTTAATTAAAAGGATTAAAAAATCATTGATTATGGAGTGAAAGTCTTGAGCTGAAATTCCAGCAGTCACTTTTTTTGCTATTATCTGGAGCCAATGATTTAAATTTTGTGAACCTGCCTTAGCAATATGATGGAGATAAAATATGTATCTAAAAGGACAGTTGTGGAAATTGAATGAAATAGTGAAATGAGCATGGTACCATGACTGGCCCATAAGCGCTGGGTAAGTAACTATCACTGTTGCTATTATTGCTGTTTTATGTTTTTATCAAGTACTACACTTAATGAGCTGTGTAATCATTCTATCAATTCAAAGCTCATGTAACAATATTTATTGAGCTCCTCCAAGGTGCCAGGCATTTTCTAGGAGCTAGTGATATATATCAGTGAACAAAGTAGACAAAAAATAAAATCCCTGCCTTTGTGGAGATTATGTTGTATTGGGAGGAGACAGGAAATAAACATAATAAAACTACTGGGTGGAAATGGGAGGGAGGTGGGGAAGACTGGGGGTTGGGCTGGGATTGGAGTATTTAATATGGCTTGAATGCCTATTACATGTTGGGGCTTTATGCATATTGCTCCTAATTCACATAGGTACTAGTACTGCCTTTTTATAACCGAGAAAACTAAAGCTGAGGGATTATTAAAATAACTTGCTGAATGTCACATTTCTAGTAAGTGATGGAGCCAGGATCCAAACCCAGGTAACACTCGAGTCCAAAGTCTATGCTCATCATACTACACTATGGAAGAGACCAGAAGTGGTGCTGAATGGCAAGGTGGCCATCTGGGGGCCAATGGGAAGGGCAAGTAACACCAGCATTCTGGCATCGCCACAGGGATCAGCAGGGCTGATGCTCACCCAAGGCTTGTTAGTGAAGCTCCCAGAGGCTCAACCTAGGGCCTCTTGCCTGACAGCATAAATATAGCCAAGGGATCATGATACAACATGTCAGCTTTATTTATTTTCTTAAAACTTATTTTTTAGAGAGAAGGGGAAGAGAGGGAGAAGGAACCCCCAACTGGGGACCTGACCCGCAACCCAAGCATGTCCTCTGACTGGGAACTGGACCAATGACCTTTCAGTTCACAGGCCAGTACTCACCCCACCGAACCATACCAACCAGGGCCAACAAGTCAGCTTGTAAATTCAGAAATCCCTGGTATACTGAGATATTTGCAGCTTCATGAAGACCCTGTCCCTGTGCAGAAGTTCATGTTGATCTATCATGTATTAGCTTGCCATTTTAAGTAGAGCAGGAGAATGAGATGAAAACATAAAGGGACCCTGCCACTTAAAGACTGACATTAAAAACTGATGGTAATGGCCAAGACTCCATGTGCACAATGAAGAGACTACTTATTCTGATACCACTCTGGGTAAAAAGATGTGCAGAAAATCACAAAATCAAAATATTTATTTTGTTCTTTTGTACATGGCACTGTTAAAACATTCCCACTACTGCAATACTGCTCTCCAGGAGCTTACAATCTAAAGCAGTCAACATTAATTGTAGAACCAGTGATTAAGGCATTATATCAAATGCAGACTTTTTATCTTTAAATGTACCTTTTGAAAGAAGCAGCTGGAGAGGGCAGGATCAAAACTAAATGGCATGTAAGTGTACCCCCTGCCCCATCTCCTTCAAGCTCCTAACTCTTTGTGGCTAGAACTCAAGACCAGTGCCCCACAGCCTGGAAGGGAATTCCAGGCAACCCTACCATGGAAGTATTTAAGAAACCTTAATCTCTTAACTCCCTGGTGGACATGGAGGATCCCGTTTGTGAGCCTTGTGGGCAAAGTGTTTCTCCAGCATAGACTGCAGAAACTAAGATCCCATAATTGCAGGCAATACCAGGTAGCCCTTTACCCAACCTTACAGAAATTCCAGTGGGACAACTGTTCCTTGAAACATGCTTAAGGTCTCTACCAAGTTTTACAACTTCCGGCTGGTATCTACATCCACTGCATAGTAAAGTCCACTGCATCAGGAGGGCCAGGGAGGTCTGATAAACAAGATATATGGGATAAAAGACATTAGCTTTTATCTATGAAAGACAGAAAAGGGAAATGAGAGCAAAATAGGGGCCAAAGAAGTGCGGATACAGGCTTCCAATGGATTTGCACAGGGAAGGAAGAAACGAGAATTGGGGGTCCAAAAGGAACAAAGAAGTCAGATGCTAAATTCCATGTGAACAGACACAGAAATGAAAATCAACAAGATCATTATATTGTCACAATGCAAGAGCTTAAGAAAGGGCTTTAAGTTTTAATTTTTTTTCTCTCCTTCACTAGCTTCTTGCTTTGGCAACCTACTCTTAAGAATTGCTAGAATTCAGGTTTTTCAGAAGACTATCATTAACACCTATTCCAAACTGGTGTTTCTCTCTGGGAATTTCAAATTCATAGCACTTTGTCTAAACTGGCCTTGATTTATTTTTTTATCTTAATGATAAGGTCCTGTTCTACAAGGGTATTTCACAGCAGCTCATGCCAAGATATCTAGAGAGCACCAGGGTAATTACTAAACATTCTTCATTTCTCAAGGTTTTATTACTCCTTGACTTCTGAGGCAGTAACAGGCTATTTACACCTTAATGTTGGATTTGTCAGTACCTGTCACTCTTCTCATGCTAAGTAACAGCACTACAGGGGCTGGAATGAGAAAGCACAAAACTCTAAGCGTTGATTATTAGGTTTTAACCTCGATCCAATAGGCTCATAACCCTCTCTTGGTTCAAAGCCATTGAAGTACACATTCTTTGCTCCAATATTTAACTGTACCTACAAAGAAAGTACAAACCACAACAGAGGCCAACAGGATAGCTGTGTTTTGTCTTCTGTCCTGAGGCACAATTGGAGTCTAGCACCAAGGAGGGCAAGATTTAACAGACCAGCACAGAAGAGTCAATTTATGGAGGTAGTTTGGACTGGCAACAAAGCTGCAGTGTGGACTAACAACTGAAAAGATGAAAGTCCAATGTGATTCTCCATTGAGAAAAGAGGTTTTGGCCTCCTGTGATCTAATAAAGCCCCAAAGAGTGACAAAGATGGCCACTAGAGGATGAGGATCTGCCTGGTGTGGGTGTTGGGGGCTGAGGAGTACCACAGACCACGCCCTCAGCCTCTCCGAAGACAGGGCTAGACTTTTGTCCTTCTGGCCTATGGCTGGCTAATTTACACTACAGATCAAAAGTCTTCCTCAATCTTTAAGCTATTTCCAAGAAACTACAGACCTCTAAAACTAAGGGCCAGTGATTCCATACATGCTGATAAAAGTTACTTTGGCTACAGCCCTTTGTGCATGTGTAGTTGGGCACACATACACACAGCTGGAGCTGAACAAATGTTTGTGGAATGTTTAAGTATTGACCCAGCAGCATTTAGTACATGAGTACTAAATGATATATCACCTACCAGATATATCTCCTACCAATCAGTAATTCAAAATCCTATGCTTAACCCACCAGGTTTAAAGCAGAGGTTCTCAAAGTGTGGTCCCCTGAACATCAGCAGAAGCATCACCTAGGAACTTGTTAGAAATGCCAGTTTTGGGCTCTGGGTTGAGACCCAGTAATTAGTGTTTTTAATAAATACTTGAGGTGATTCTCATGCATGCTACAGTTTGAAAACCTCTGGTGTAGAGGCAGACACACAAAAATGGGAGATAATGGTTCCAACTCTGGTGCTACTACATTCAGTTGGGACAAATCAAGGTACCAAGTCAAAGTAAAATGTCAATGGCTTGATTTTAAAACATCTATTTCCATTTTTTTTAATTGACTGTCATCTTTTTTTGATCGACAAGTTCATTGTAATCAGAATGTGGGAACACAACAGATAAGTCAGCCACCCGAATGTGCGTTTCCGCAAGCTCCAGACCTGTACGCAGTCTCAAACCACCCTCTGTCCACCACAAAGAGTTTGGTGCAACACACTGCACCCAGGGAAAGGCATAATGTATTTCCCACTCATAGAGTCCTTATTTTTTAATGTTAAGTTTGGGTTCTGGGTTTAGTTGGGTAAGAATTTCCCTCAGCTGCCATGAATCCTAGCTAAAGTTAATCCACCCCATCACTGACCCAGGAAAAACCCACCAAATTCACAGATTGTCTGTAAAAATAAAAACAAGACTAAAAAAGAAAGCAGGTAATCAAGTTATCGAATAGAAAGCTACCTGGATTAGACAAAAACTTATAATTTGTATCTAAGATAACGGTAAAGACATCTCATGGGTCACTTCACACCAAGAAATGGGAATCTCAGGGCAGGAAAAAGAACAATCGTGGGGATTATCACTTTAGCTCAGAGTTAAACCTCTGTTGAGCAGGTGTGTATATAAAGAGATAAGGAGCAAGAAGGGAAGATTGGAGTAGGAATTATTTCTTCCAGTCTTGAACTGCTTCCCACTGCAATCGGTAAGGCCGCACCATGGAGTTTGACATTAATGGCAATGCTCTGTGATGTCCACCACCACCGCCTTCTTCCAGCTGAAGAGAAAGTATCCTGTGCCGGCTCCTGCTGCTACAGCAATGCAGAGGTAGCCATTGTAGGTCATGAAGATGAGCATGAGGAAGTAGCTGATGACCACCTGGATGATATGCAGCACTGTTTGCAGGAGGTGAGGAAAGCTCAGCATCTGCTGTCTGGAGAGTAAACAGGGAAATAACAGTCAAAGAGCCCTGGGAGTGCTCTGCAAAGCAGAAGAAAGGGGGAACAGTTGCCATGAAAGCCTAAACTGGACTCCCTCACAACACGCTGGTGGCTCATGGGTACTTGTGTATGTGTGCGTTGTTTATTGCTCCCTGGAAATGACACATGATAGGGTGGTCAGGTTTATAAGCAATGGCTGGTTATGGCTGTACGTCAGCAAAAGGAACCCTCTTTGGGAGTTGGGGAGAGGAAGGAGGCCTAAACCTCTGATTTACCTCCATCTTGGATCCTGACAGGGAAGCCTAAACCTTTCCACACTTATTTGCCTAAACAAAGTTGGAAGGCCTTCCAACTTTGCAAAGTTCACATTCTAAAAAAAATGAAAATAGAATTGAGGGCTGGATGGTATAGTAGAAAGTATTAGGTTGGCCAAAAAGTTCGTGTGTTTTTTTCCCCATAAAAATTTTTCATTTTCACTAATAACTTTATTGATTTGGATATTTTGAGTAAGTCAGCTATGTCCCACATGGTCAAATGCTGACTGTTCTCAATTAATGTCTCAATTTGATTGCTATCAACTTCAACTGGTCTACCGTGGAGCATCGTCCAGCGAGAACTCTCCAGCATGAAACTTCGCAAACCACTTTTGACATGTTTGATCAGTCACAGTGCCTTCTCCATACACTGCCTGAATCTTTTTTCGTTTCAGTTGCATTTTACCCTTCTTGAAATAATAAAGCATAATATATCAGAAATGTTTATTTTCTTCCATCTTCAGTATTAAAATGGCTACACAAAAACTCACCAATTTTGATGTTTTTTAAAAATGCATGATGATTTGGAATACAATCTAACAAAGTGGTTTCCAATGAAGTTAAAGACTACTAAGAGCTATTAGAGCCATTTTACAGAAGAAACAAATGAACTTTTTGGCCAATCTAATACTGAACAAAGGATCAGGAGATCTGGCTACTAACCCCCTCCATCACTTACTAGTTCTGTCACCTTAGGTAAGTCACAACCTGTTTGGGCCTCAATAAGCTCTTCAGTACAATAAGTGTTGTGTTTACTTGAGAGCAGGATATATTGGTCTGTAGGACTGCTTGAACTCTATTAGACTCAGACCTACATTTCTATTAGGATTGAATCTCAAAATGCATTTGTCAGTCTGTGGTAAAAACCAATAGTCATTCAAATACTTTCTTTGATGGAATACAGACACTTGTACAGTCTTACGTTGTAAGCAAACTGAGACTAGAACTGGAAAGGTACAGCTTTTTAGAAATCAATTGGATTCTGCCATTCTTCTATACCCTGACCTGAATTTCTTTTCTTAACTCATTACTTTGGCAAATATTTTACAATATGGACTCCTTACCTCCTTCTACAGTGACCAATACTTAGAATTCAGAACAAACATTAATGTTTGCAGAAGGGTTCCATCATTCCTCCTTTGGCCTGCTCATGACCCACAACCACAAGCCTCCAAAAACAGCTGATGAAGGTCATAAAAACTCACTAACTCAAGAAGGGGGCTGCTGCAAATAAAATAGATGCTTTGCTGCTCAGCTAATCCAGCTCTCCAGAACTTCTATCTGGGTCTGTTCGATCTTCTTACCCAACAGTTTTGTGTGTTTCCATAAGAATGGTTCCATTTGGTCCTGGGACAGGCATGGAATTGTAGCGAATGCTGACTTGTGACTTGCGCAGCAGGCTCTCTCGGGCTATCTTGAGCCCTTCATAGAACATTGCTAGTAAAAACACTCCCACAAAAGCTCCAGCCATTTCTAAGTAGGGAAAGAAAAGATGGTGGTACTGTCAGACATTGCAAAATCATTTGCTGGTGTGCTGTCTGAGCTAGAAACACAACACAGAAAAGGTGCTACTCTCAATTTCTGAGTACATTATGCAAATGAGGAATAAAACAACTTATTTGTAAGTGCTGATTCTATCTCTTGAACAGGCATTTCAATTCTAAGTCTTTCACACTGGGAAGCACTGGTAATGCTAAGAATGTATTCCAACTTCTGATTTAACACACCACCTGAATTAAATACTCCCCTTCTTCCCAGATCAAATTGATTTTGTGGATCAAAAGACATAACTGCACCTAAAGCAGTCCAACTGATTACTCAGTGTGTGCAATTGGAAATTAAGGCACACCAACTCAACATTATAGATACAAAGAAAAGGGTATTAGTTCCCCAAAATCTACGGCTGACACTAGGATGGGCCATGCCAAGAATCAGGAATGATGTAGAGCACAGCTCCATACACTAGAAAGAACACTGGGCTGGGCAGGTCCAGGAGGTCTGGGGTCGTGCCCCAGGTCTGACACACTAATTTTACGTTATTTAGGGCTAAGCACTTCACTATTTGAAGTTTAATTTATCTGTAAAATGTCAGCAATGTACTAAGTCAATAGCTTTTATTTTTAATTTTTTAAAAGTTTTACTTATTTTTAGAGAAGGGAAGGGAGAGACAGAGAGACTGAGAGACACTGATCAGCTGCCTCTTGCATGCCCCCAATAGGGACCTGGCCAGCAACCCAGGCATGTGCCCTGACCTGGAACAGAGATGGCAATTGTTTGGTGCGTAGGCTGGCACTCAATCCACTGAGCCACACCAGCCAGGGCAATATAGCTTTCAATCTAAAGTTATTATTTTAACTTGACTATAGTCTTATGTCCCTGACCAATAACTTATCAAACAAGGAAACACTAGAAAAAGGACAAAAGGAAATGGACTGCAAAAGACTCCTATCTGGTAGCTAAATTATTTTTTAAGAAATTCTGAAATAAGCATTGTGTATTCTTACCTATGAAGCAAGATGATTGTGGTTAATAACCATAATGATTAAGTAATTACAGAAAGAGATCCTGGGTTTCCAGATTCTTTGCCACTGTTTCTCATGTGACTGTCACCTTCTAACACCACCTGATAGCTTACTCACCTCCAGCTGTATTGATCACCAAGCCAGAAAACAATAGTTCCACATTCTTAAAGCCAAAGTAGAAGGTCATTTGCTGTTAGAAAACCAAAACAAGTCAATTAGAGATGAGTGGAGATTCTAAATGAGAATTTCAAGTAAAGGAACTTAGAACACTTAAAGCAGCAGATTTGCATAAGAGATATTCACTGCAGTGGGAGGTTCTCCCCTCATTTTAGCATTACTGTAACTGGGTGTAGAGAGGGGGGTCCCCCGAAATAGGAGAAAACCCCCACAATCCTTGGCTGGGGGAAGTGGATGATATGTGCCATGTATAATGTGTTTCTGTATACAATGCGCACCCACATTTTTGGCTTGAACTTCCAGGAAAAAAAATTTTCATTTTAATTTTTTAATTCAATTTTTTATTTTTTATATTTATAAACAACAGATTATTGTATTTCAGGGTATTATTTTGCATATGGATATCATTATTGCTTTCTAGAGTTACACTTTTAATGTATAAGCATAGATAAAAGAATTTAAAACATTTATATAGATATGGAATTAATACTACCCATGTATAATGTGCATCTTTAATTTTCCCTCAAAAATTTGGGCAAAAAAGTGCTCATTATACATAGCAATAGATACTGTGCATAATAACGCCATGTGGCAGACTACCACCCAGGTTAAATGGTATACGTGACTTTATGAGTATAGTGACTTGTGACATAGCCAGGGGAAGCAGATGCCCCTGTGTCATGGGGAAATCTTGCCCTGACTAAAGATGGCAGCTGAAAGAAGGGAAAAGATGCTGGAGAACTGGCAAAAATGGCAAATGCTAACACATCATAGGAGGGGCTAGGTATGAGGTCACAGGAAGTTCCAGGCCAAGCATCTAAATGAAGGTGGGCTAAAAGAGGCACAGGAGTTTGCCACGAGGTCTGGAGTAAGAAGAGGAGGCCTGCTGGGAAGCCTGCCTGGAGAAGATGGCGGCAGAGCTGATGGACCTGTGCAGGGACCCGCCAAGCCAAACACAGATTCGTGAGGGGTGCCTGGAGCTGGACTGAACTGTGACCAGGAAAGCTGAGCTGCAGACTTCTGCTTTTCTGAAAGACAGTACCTCTGACTGGAGTATTCTGAAACAGGCCTGGTTTGGCAAAAGGAGTCAGGATTATGTGTTTTTGGGGTGTTTTAAAGGGAATGGGACATAATGGCAGAAATCTGCCATTATTCTAAGTCTATACAACCTTTAAATAAACAAGCCCTTTCCCTTTTCACCAAGCCCTTGCACTGGGAGTCACTCTTCTTGGTGGGGTCCTGTAACATCACCACCACAGGCACCCTCCACAAGTACCCTCCTTCGTCCCCACCGTCAACTTCTTTTTTCTCTTTTCTACACAAAGCACAAAGACCAGAACTTAATTCAGAAAAGGGTCTATTTTGCAAGAAAGAAAGGAGTACAGAAGAAAGGAGCCTGGAAATATTGTTTCTGCTGTGGCTCTGTAATTAACCTGCCACGTGGTCTTGGGCAAATCACTTATCTGGGTCTGCCTTAGTTTTTCCTCATAAGTAAATGGACCTTTAAATAACAACTTTCTAGTCCTGAAATTCGATTCCTTCTGTTACCCAAGCGTGTGAGAGAGTCTGGGGCCCTCTCCCACGGCACTCACCATCGTCATCATGCTGCTGTCACCGCCCCCATGGGAGTGGGGGGCTGACGTGTCTGGGTGATGGTGGCCAGCAGTGCTGTTTTCCACAGGGCTCATCCCCATATGGTGGGAATGGTCCATTTTTCCAGTCAAAGTTGAGAGTCAGCAGAAGAGTCTAAGGAAGAGGACTATATATAATAACTCAAGGATATTAAAATCTTGGTTATTGATAAATACTCAGGTCTATGTGGGATATTACCCAGTGAACGAACGCTCTCCTCGCATCTTTACTCAGAATTATTTTTTATACTCTAGGGATGGAGAGAGAAGTTATTGAGCTCACAGAGGTCATCCCTGGATACTGTGGCAGAAAGGATCTGCACTTTGAGTTTAAAAAATCTAACCCTTATTTTGCAGAATTATTCCTTTAATCGATGTGTTCAAATTTAAATATGAGATAAGGAGAAGAAGCAGACAATTTTTGTAATAATGAACAAATCGATGCCATTAATGAAATTTAACTGCTCTTGGGCTTTCTAATCATAAATGTCAGTAGATAAAAAGCAAGCACTTCAGATAATTCACCTAATTGGATGGCCTGTGTTCACTCAGGGTATTAAGAACACATTTTCACATATAGGACAACCAGGCTTCAGCTAATTTAAATTTGAAGAAAAGGTCTACTGCTGCCCTAGGCGATCAGTGTGCTCAGAATTTAGATACAATTTCAACCCTAGCCAGGCATTAGAGTTAAAAACACTGAAAACAAATTATAAATAAATTGGCCATTCTACATTAAATTAAGTCTAGACAATGGCACATTCAGCCTTGTTATCTTTACTACCACATCACTGCTTTACTGCAAAAGGCCATCTGGGATCATAAACTGAGGAGCAAAACCTCCTGCAGCTGCGGAGGGGGCAGGGAGTGGGAAGTTGGAAGCTGAGGAGGGCAGAGAAGGGAGGTATTGATGGGTTCTCTTTTTTAGTGTTCCTTAACTCCAGTTGGTAAAGGAAAGAGTGCATTAGAAATTCCAAGGAGGCAGTCCTGTTCGTGAGCCTGAATGTGCCAATCATTATCATTCAATCAATCAATATTTACAAAGCTCCTACTATGTGCCAAACTCTAAGCTAAGTGCTAGTATTTTAAGCCAATAAGACAAACAAGGTATCTGATAGAGAAACAATTAAGTAAATAAAACAATTTCATGGTGTGATTAGTGCTGTGAAGGAAATAAATAGGGTAATATAACACTGCATTATTAAGAGGTACAGAGAAAGCATACTTTAAAAAAATTATTTATTTTCAGAGGGAGGGAGAAAGAGAAGGAAAGAAACATGACGTGTGAGAGAAATATCAATTGGTTGCCACTCACACAACCCCTACCAGGGACCTGGCCCACAACCCAGGCATGTGCCCTAACTGGTAGTGGAACCAGCGGCATTTTGGTTTGCAGGCTGGCACTCAACCCACTGAGCCACACCAGGTAGGGCTACCTACAATATTTTATTTACCAAGTTTTTATAACTAGGTGGAAAGATTAGGAATACTGTATTTTTATTTCCATTTTTGCCCATTCAGTCAAACTAGTTTTCTCTAACAGAATCCAAAGAGGACATTTATCTTGTCTGGAGTTGGCTATATGCCAGCTTGCTTCTATTGCCCTAATCCTATTACACATGGGAAATAAAATGGCACATCTGACATTGAATGTCATACACCTTTGCAGTTCTTTCTTTTTTGAACTTTATTTTTTTTTTTTTAAGATTTTAGAGAGAGGGGAAAGGGAGGGAGAAAGAGATGGAGAGAAACATTGGTTGGCATCTGCATGCTCCCAACTGGGGACCTGGCCCACAACCCAGGCATGTGCCCTGACCCAGAATCAAACCTGCAACCTTTAAGTTGACAGGCTGGCACTCAACCTACTGAGACACACCAGCCAGGGCTGAACTTAATTTTACTGTTAACACTATTGCGGATATCCTCATTTCCCCTCCTCCCCGCCTTTGTCCGCCTCCACCTCGTCCTGGCCCCCCTTTCCCTCTGGCTACCACCACACTGTTGTCTGCATCTATGTATTATGTATAAGTTTTTGGCTAATTCCTTCACCTACTTTTACTCAGTCCCCACCCACCCACCTCCCGGGTCTGTTCCATGTATCCATGCCTCTGCATTTCTTCCTGTTTTCCCCTTTCCGCCATTTAGCAAGTACAGTGCAGTATTTATACAAACAGTTTTCAAAACTTCCTTGTATTCAAGGGTCTACTTCTGAGGATCATCAAAAAGAAGTTTCCTCTATTACAGCCAACCCTCCCCCCCCACAACCCAGACACCTTGTACAACTTAACCAGAGGGCCAGATTCTTTATAAAACCTAGCACCTCTAGCAAAATAAACAAATTTATGGGCAGAAGTTAGGGAATGAGCAAAAAGGGTAAATTCTGATGCCTTTTCTGAGTCTTAGCACTGACCTTACTTTTATTTTCCTGGTATTGCACAATGATGGATAAGAAACGATAATCCACAGGGACTATGGAGGTTAGACCGCATGGAAAGATTACACAGACATGGTCATACACCTGCCACATGGTCTCGCTTATCCAGCTCAGACAGTTGTAATCTGGAGCTTCAGACAACTCTTTTAAAGACTGCTTAGTCTTTCCTGACTTCCATGATAAGGAGGACAAAGAAGAAAGTTTTTATTCTTAAAACGATTAGGGTCATGTTCCTTTTTAGATCAGTAGAAACATTAAACAAAGAGAAATCTATCTGGTTGGGCTTCTGCTTTCTGCAGTCATTATTTATGACAGGTGACATAGCTTTTGGCAAGCAGATAAGGGAAATTCAAGGTCAAAGATAGTAAACTACCATAAACAGGGATTCATGCTTATGGACTATGATCACATGATCAAGCAACCAGTTTGAAAGGACTAATCCTGCCTTTTGATGACCTGTATGGAGGCAGTAGATATTCTGAGAAATAGCTCTGGCTTTGTTTCAAGTGCTCCCATGAATGCAGTTTACAACTCTCTTGATAGCTTTATGAATTCCACACTTATATTGTCCTTTTGGGGAGGGAGGAGGTAAAGGAGATGTAGAAATAAAGGGGAGACCTTAAAATAATAAATGCAACAATAAATAGGGCTTAGGTATCTCTCCATAACTTGGCATTCTAGGCTAATATACTGGAGTTGTTTAGAAAAAATGTAGTAGCTCCCAGTATATAGGAGCAGGAAATATAATTTGATGAGTAAATAGGGGGAAGACTCTTCCCCCCAAAGGCTGTGATGTTGTTCCCCTCATCCCGTAGGCCCTGGCCTCCACTTCCTATTCCAAATCGATTGGTAGAAATGTGACTGGTAGAAACTGTATTGCTATAACCATGTAACCCTTTGGATATTCTAGCTTCCTTTCCTTGACCTGTGTCCTTCTTGAAGTGCAGTTATGAGGATACTTAATTTCCTAATTTCACTCACGAAAGATATTAATAATGAAGACTTACAGAGGTTCTCAGCCAGAACTGGCAAAAATTTAGAATTCCAAAAGTTCTGCCATGTCAAAAACAGTAAGTAAAAAGATGTAGTAGAAGTAGGGACTTCCGGCCAAGATGGAGGCAAGTTAGATACTTTGCCTCCTCACACAACCAAAAGAAGGACAACAACAAATTTAAAAACAAAAAATAACCGTAACTGCCAGAAAATCAAACTGTATGGAAGTCCGACAACCAACGAGTTAAAGAAGAAACATTCATTCAGACTGTGTCAAAACACAGAGATGTGCATTGCCCTGCCCTGGCAAATACCTAAGGCTCTGCTTCTCACAAATGTAACAGTTGTTCAGAGACAAAGAAATATGGCCCAAATAAAAGAACAGATCAAAGCTCCAAAAATAGAACTAAGTGATGAAGAGACAGGTAGCCAACCTATCAGATGCAGAGTTCAAAACACTGGTAATCAGGATACTCACAGAAATGGCTGAGTATGGTTACAAAATGGAGGAAGAAGTGAAGGCTATGCAAAATGAAATAAAGGAAAATGTACAGGGAACCAACAGTGAGGGGAAGGAAATGGGACTCAAATCAACAATTTGGACCAGAAGGAAGAAATAAACATTGAATCAGAACAGAATGAAGAAACAAGAATTCAAAAAAATGAGGAGAGGCTTAGGAACCTCCAGGATGACTTTAAACGTTCCAACATCCAAATCATAGGGGTGCCAGAAGGAGAAGAGGCACAGCAAGAAATTGAAAACTTACTTGAAAAAATAATGAAGGAGAACTTCCCCAATCTGGCAAAGGAAATAGATTTCCAGGAAGCTCAAAGAGTCCCAAAGATGTTGGACCCAAGGAAGCACACACCAAGGCACATCATAATTAACATTACCTAAGATTAAAGAGAAGGAGAGAATCTTAAAAGCAGCAAGAGAAAAGGAGACAGTTACCTACAAAGGAGTTACCATAAGACTATCAGTTGATTTCTCAAAAGAAACCTTGCAGGCAAGAAGGGGCTGGAAAGAAGTACTCAAAAGTCATGAAAGGCAAGGACCTACATCCAAGATGACTCTATCCAGCAAAGCTATCATTTAGAATGGAAGGGCAGATAAAGTGCTTCCCAGATAAGGTCAAGTTAAAGGAGTTTATCATCACCAAGCCCTTATTATATGAAATGTTCAAGGGACTTATCTAAGAAAAAGAAGATCAAAACTATGAACAGTAAAATGACAACAAACTCACAACTATGAACAACAACATAAAACCAAAACAAAAACAAACTAAGCAAACAACTACAACAACAACAGAATCACAGAAATGGAGATCACATGGAGGGTTATCAGCCAGGCTGGAGGGAGAGAATGGGGGGAAAGGTACAGGTAGTAAGAAGCATAAATGGTAGGTACAAAATAGACAGGAGGAGGTTAAGAACAGTATAGGAAATGGAGAAGCCAAAGAACTTGTATGTACAATCCATAGACCTCAACTAAGGGTGGGGTAGGGGGGGTATGCTGGTGGGAGGGGGGTATGGGGGGAATAAAGAGGAGGAAAAAATAGGACAATTGTAATAGCATAATCAATAAAATATACTTTAAAAAAGAAAAAAGTAGATAGTAGTTCAGGTCAAAAGAAAAAAATATAAAAAAGACCTTAAAATTGTACACACATACACACATGCACTTCCCCCCAGCTTAAATATGGTAGGTAACAGGAGTTGTTAGGACACTGCTACAATTGTAGGTTTAAAAAGGCAGAACTCAAGAATAATTGCAAAAAAAAAAAAAAAAAGCTTAGATTTTATCCTTTTAAAAATTCTTTACTAGACAAAAGGCTACTATTTTCCCTTCTAACTTTTTGCCTTTGTTGATAATAAAAATAATTTCAAGGGGTCATCTACAACAAATTCTTACTGCTTTTCTTCATGGCTGTAGTTGGGCTAAGATAAGAAAGCTATTGATAGAACTAGCAAGGAATTAATATAGTGTTTATTTGCGTATTTCAATATTATTTTCTCTTTCTTCACCATATATTAAAACAAGCTCTACTACTTCAGGTAATATGCACAGGATTCCCTGAAAGTACTTTTCATGGAAGAAACCAAACTATGCAGTCTGCATACTCAGCAGGGTCTATGTGGTTGAATTACTCATTCATCAAACTAATGGGCTGCATCAAAAGTAGCCAACTTCCAGAGACATAAAGAGGGTAACTACTTCAAACAATTGCACTTAAAACTTAAGAGAACCTTCATTTATGAGTGGACAGTGACCTAGTCAAACAAGAAATGCTGCATGGACTGACAAGTTTTTAGAACAATAAAAGAGCAACTATGAATTAGTGGGAGTAGCCCTTTTACTCAGAAATTCTTCGCTAAGAATACCTATTTTAGTAAAAAGGATAATAACTCAGGAGCTTCCCAGAGAATATTATTCTAACTATCTATGGAAGATAGAAAGCAAGCCTGTAATTTAATTCTGATCAATACTGTGTTTCCAGATACTGGTTCAAGGTCACCCCCTCCTATCATAAATTTCACCTTTCCACATCTCCACTCCACCATAGTAAGCTAAGCTGCTGAGGCTGCGCAGAGATGATGAGAAACCTGTTGGGGCAAGATAGGTCCTGGGGGAACTGACTACAAGGAGAATTATACAACCATGGAGGGCTGTCATTTTCAAGAGGAAGCATGCAAGAGACAAACTTAATTTTTTAAATGTGCACTGTCCAATTTCTAGATCACCTATTCCTTGTGGGCAAACATGAATGGCCCATACTATTATCGTTCAATCAACAAAACATAAACGACAGACAACTAGTTTAAATGTGAAAGAGATGCATGTAATAAATACTACAATGGGCAAGCCATTTTATACGTTTGAGCATCACTTTCCTTACCTATTTAAAATGATTAATAAAGTTCCACCCAGAGCTTTAGCTTCCAGAACAGAATGCTTCTCTGTCTCTACCCTTACCATTAGATTATAAATTCTATAAGGACCATCTTATTTATTAATGAATCTCTCCTGCATTTCCTAATACCCTGCACATAGTAGTAGATTAAGTATTTTCTGAAATAAATTACTTTTCTTTGCATTTCTCCTTTGACAACTTAGACATAAAAACAGAAATCATTCCTTAATCTGACAATGACACACTGGGCAATCTTCAGTTGAGTCTGAAATGCTGTATCATAGTATTTGACAGCTATGCTTAGAAATTATTCAGTAGCTCTGTATCTGAGAAGTAGCAAAGTGTAGTTGTATAGAAGCAATGTAGACAAACTGAACTTTCAAAAAAATTTCAAAGAGTATTATTACAAATTCATCTAGTTCTACCTGTTCACTTCACAGAAGCCTAGAGCATGAAACCACAAAGCTCTTGGGGGATAAGATTTACATGTTTTGGTCTAATTTGCCTTTAAAATACTTTTGTCAAATATTTGTATTGTGACAAATGTGAGGAAACTAAAAGAAAAACAAAAAAACTCATACATGTTTCTAAAAGTGGAAGAAAGAAAGAGAATGCACTGTCTGTTATTGGCCTTTAAGTGATCTGAAATGCCATATCCAGATCCTTTATATAAATTACATCTCCACGGCACTGAATCTTGAGCAAACTGTAAGATAAAATTAACCTAAAATGTTTTTATTCTGTACACCTACCAAATGAATAATTGCCTGGAACCTCAACAAATGACATGGTATGAAACAATGGTGTTTCCTTCCTGTAAGTCCCACTCTATTATCTTATTTTTTTCCTTATAGTATCTCAAAGAACCAAGGCACAGAGAGCTTAAGCAACCTGTTCAATGTTACACTAGAAAGTTGTGGAGGTACCCCGCCTAGAACCTAGGCATCCTGATTCCGGGCCGAGAACTTATTCTTTATTAAACCTGACTTACTATTTACCCAGTGCCACAATTTTGTATCTGCAAATGTCACAAATTTAGTCACTTTTCCTGATCCCAAGAAAATGAGAAGATTCATGCAGCCTGCCTCTAGTTTTCACCATCAGCAGCTCCATTACAAACAGGTTTCCCTAACAGTACTCCTGCCTTCTGTTCATCCTGTATGATTCATCAGTGACAAATTAATTTACCTAAGGCATGGCTCTACTTATCTGCTCAAAAAACTCCACTGCCTACTAACTTCCCAATGTCTACTAACATCCTTGTTCTGAGAGCACAAATCTCTAAAACAAAGGTCCCAACCTCCCTTTCTGCCTACATGTACTTCGTGTTCCAGCCAACTAAGTCCAATGGCCAAAGTTTCTGCTGTTCCTAGACATAGCTCCACTTCTGTCTGGTATCTTTGCTCACATCGTTTCTTCATTCTGGAATACCCATCCTCACGATCTCTGATGTAACAAATCTTCCTCCTCTTCCAAGGTCTAGTTCTAAGACCTCTGAACATTCATAACATGTTTTGCCTTTCCTCATAACTCCCAACTGGATCAGTCTCACAAAATACCCTGAAACGTTTCATGATCTTTTCAATCTGTGCCTATTTCTGTCATCACACTGATAGAACAGTATTGAGAAAAGGTTGGAGAAACAGTTGAATGGAGATATTTCTCCAAAATTCCTTCTCATTGTCATCAACTGCAGACAACTGCAAAAGTATCCAAGTATCTTGGATATCTTTCTTTCCAGCCAAACCACATACAGGAATCTGAACCTTGCCATTTGATGATGCTGATGTTGCCAGTAGAACCAGTACTCCAAGCTAAACTAGTATTTGTACTCCAGGTACCATTTGCATGTATTTCTTAAGTTGTAATTTGCATTTTAGGCTGCCTCCCAGAAACTAATTTCTGTCTGCAATGAATAACCTAACCATCTCACATCCAACTTCTGATATTGATACACTTATTTTATGCTATCTGGCATTTATGTCTCTATCCATTACAGATTCACTTTTCCAACCATATTTCAATCTAAAGCTCTTCACATTCAAATATTCCACTGGAAAAAAAATATTACACTGAAGCAGACTTACTTGCTTCTCCTTAATAAATGTAGCACTTTGACACTTGTATGCCTCTTTGGCTTGTGTAACTCTCTGTAATTTGTAATTCCTTCCCCTCTCCCTCACCACTTTCTGTCTAATCCTGCCATTACTTATTCAACACTGACTGTGCACTTTAAATGTGTGAGAGTTAGAATAAAGTTAAAGCATGGCCCTTGCTCTTTTGAGTTTACAGTCTGGCTCATTCTTTAAGGCTTGGTTAAAAATGCTACCTTTTCCATGAATCTACCCTGAATTCTTAACAGAAGAAATCTCTCTTTTCTGAATTTCCCTAGCAATTTTCTCTTATGGAAATTTTGACTTCTTAAACTATGAGACAAAAAGTGCCATGTATATATAGCAAGTTCCTTGAAGGCAAGTAACTAATTTCTACCTCCTTACTACATCTAGAAGAACACTCAACAAATATTCATTCAAAAAGTATTTAATTCTGCCCTGGCTGGTGTGGCTCAGTAGCCTGAGCACTGGCCTATGAACTGAAAGGCCCTTGGGGTCCCAGTCAGGGCACAGGCCAGGGTTGAGGGCAGGGCCCCCGGTGAGGAGCATGTGAGAGGCAATTGATAGATGTTTCTCCTCATCCCTTTCTCCCACCCTTCCCCTTCCTCTAAGAAGATAAATCAATTCTTTTTTAAAAAAAGTATTTAATTCTTATAAAATCCATCAAGGTTTCAATATTTACTTAAAAGGATCCAGGTGCAAAAAGACAGGATTCTTGCCTTTGTGGAGCTTAATCTAGAGGAGGAAACTCATTAAATATGTAAAAAAGTAAGTATGTGTAGGTATATGTAATTACAAATTGTGGTAAGTGGTATGAAGGGGTAAACCCAGTACTGTGGCAGAGAATGAGAGTAAAAGAGCTGATTTGTATGGAGGGGGCAAGGGAAGAGGGAAAGAGAGAGGCCCTGTGGAGGCAACATTTAAACAGACAAATAAATCATTGGAGTTGGGTAGAAGGGCAGGGAGCAGCATCCCTGAGTCAAGAAAAGAATCTAGGGCATTTAAGGTCAGTATGAATAGGACACATTTAGAGAAAGAGAGGCCAATGAGGAAGAAGAGGGAGCAGAACAGGTATCAATTAAGAAGGATTTAAAGATCATCTTCAGGACACTAAATTTTATTCCAAGGGCAACTGGAAGCTAATTGCGGGCAATAAGCAGGGAAATGATGTGATTAGCTTGTATCTTACAGAGTACTTTGGCTGCTGTACAGCGTAACTGGCCTTTATCTCTTCTTCCCTAGTATTTCCTGTTCAAGCTCTTCTGTGTTATTCACATAAGGGAAAAAACAAAATTTACAGAGCTAGAGGCTATAATCCTTTAATTTCCAGAATCCAAAAAGACTTCTGTTAAAGCTTTAGGAAGATTAGGAGAACCTTCTAACTTCTGGGCTACAAAATAGTTGGAAGGCAAAACTGAGGAATATTCTGTAAGAACTATCCTGGATTGTAAGAGCTTCTAAAGTCACATCCAACCCTTGACAGGTGAGAGAGAGTTCAGCTTACAGAATACTGTTAAGAGCACGAGGATGGCGTCAGATGGCGTTAACTCCTGGCTCTGCTGATCTCTAGCTAAGTGTCCTGGTGACATTTCCTATAAAAGTTCCGTGGGTCTTTAGAATGGCAGTAGGTACTATGTACAGAGGCTGCTAAAGAGGCTGTACCCAGATTTCAATAGCACTTGGGTAAATTACTCAAATTTGGTATCTGGTTGCTCCATAACTAAAAAGAATATGATGAAAGCAGACTAAGCTCCCTGTGGAACATGGGCAGCAAACTATAAGACACACAGCAAATGCTCAATACATTTTTATTAGATTATACAAACTGTACTATACATGGAAACCTTCAACAGTAGTATTGACAAACCTCACTTTTCATTCATACCTCCCCAATTATTAGCAATGAATCCAGAATTTATGTGACTCAATTTTTTAATGCCCTGTTTTAGGTTCAGTAGAGAAGACTAGACTTACTCCAAGATCTGGATTCTGGTCCATTCAACTCTATTAACTCTGTATTCTTTTGGGTAAAAACACTTATGTCAGAGTTTCTCAATTCTGGCATTGACATCTGGGGCTGGATAATTCTTTGTTGTATGAGCTAGCCTGTGTATTGCAGGATGTTTAACAGTATCCCCGGCCTTTACTCACTAAATGCCAGTAGCACCATCCCAATTGTGACCACCAAAAATGTCTCCAGACATTGACAAAATTCCCCTGGGGGCACAATCACCTCACCTCATAGAGAAACACTTTTGATCTCTGAGTCTCCTCCAAACCTCAGGGAAACATGGAGACAGTACCTGTCTTATTTTCCTTCAGGGTTGTTATATGTCATTCAAGTAATAAAAGGAATGGGAAGAAATACTAAGAGAAAAAAAGACACGTGACATATATAAAAGCATTATTATTATTATTATTCTCTGTGAGTACTCAATAATGAGGCTGAAGACAAATACAACTTGTTTACAGACTGCATTGCAAGGCTTGGGTTAAGGCTATGCACTCTAACAAATCTTTTAGGTGGGTAGTCAACAAGTATTTGTTGATTGATTCTAAGTCTGGGTCCAACAGTAACTTCATTTACTTTTGTGGCATATTCTCAGTTTTTCTGCTGAGTTACAATAATGTAGTATGCTTCCAAACCTAACTGTACTTGAAGGACAGACCTGGATTAAACAAGAATGACTATTTATTTCACAGATGGAAAACTGAGGTACAGAAGGTTAACTGACTAGCTGAGGTCATGTGGTAGTCAGTCTGGCGACACTGTGCAATTAGAGTCCAGATTCTGACCTCAAGTGCATTGCTCTTTCTATTACTTGTATCCTGGTACTTGCATCCAACTATTTTGCACCCCTGTCTCTTAACACAAAGTTAGCTATTTTGCTTTTTGGGTGCAACCCCAAAAATCTGAGATAAGAAAAAGGTTGTAGTTTTGAGAGAAGCTTAGAAAGAAATGAAGACCTGCTTCTACTGGGAGGCACAAGTGGACAGATCCTACATGTTAGGTAAATCAATGTCAAGTTATCCAAGCGTGCCCTGTAAAGTCTACGAAGTCCTTGCCCATTCAGTTGTCCGTAAATCTACTTGTTACCTACCTCCTTTACTTGTTACCTACCTCCAAAGTAGTTGCATCTTGCAGTGCTTTACACCATGTTAAGTCATACAATTTGTGCTAATGCTGTTACCTGCAGTGTTCTTGGCTGCTCCACCTCCATGTGGCTCTGAGTAAGAATGGACTTCCATATAGCCCAAGTGCCAGGCCACATTTCAGCATTTTGTTAAAATTCAAAAAAACCCCAAGTGCCATTCTGCTGTATATTTTCAGTGCCAGAAACAGAAATTTTTAAGAACAACTCATACAAAGGTAACCACTTATTTTACACCTTTAAAATACCAGATCACTTGAATTATTATGTCTCTGCATGAACCTTCAAATGCTGAATGTTGTCACAAAGAGTCATCACTTCCAACCATTGATTCAAGAGTCTTCTGGAACATTCTCAGGCAACATATGAGTTGAAGTCCACCTTAACCTTTATCATTACTACAGTTTGAAAGGACATAAGACTAGAAATCAGGGAATTTTGGTTCTAGCCTGGGCTTTCCAAAACATTTAGGTAATTTCATTTTTATGGACACAGTTTCCTTAGTGAAGAGATAGAATAATTCATCTTTGTGACCTGTTTCAACATGAAAAGTTTAGGTGTGTATAATATTGTTTCAATGAGAAACAAATGCATACTTGTCTTTTCTAAATGCATTCCGAATATTAGTTGATAAGCTTTGGACATTCTAACATTTCAGTGGCTAACACTTATTTACCAAACACATTTCAGAGTGCACTGTTCATATCACTTTCTAAAAAATCCCAAATTACCGAACTTAAATAATAGCCCTGACTGACGGATACCTTGCCGAAGCAGAAACAGCAGGAGCCCTCCTGGTTTTTGGAGTCAGATTGCTGACTGTCAACAGGCTGTGCCATCTTTGGAACCCAAAACGAGTTGCTAAGACTTTGTGGGGATAATACATACACCTAAAACTAGGGTAGTGACATTTCACAATATTTTGAACATGAAATATAAAAAAATACATATGAAAGTGACTGGCACATTAACAACATATATTATAAATAATAAATACTAATGATTTTCCTCCCAATTCAAGGGCTTCTCAAAGTGTGGCCCAAGGATGGCCTGAAATCAGAATCATCTGAGATGTTTGGCTAACAGTGAAAGTTGTGGACCCCACTCCAGACGGCTGAGTCTCCTCTCAGGGAATGGGGCCTAAGGATCTAGACACTGATGAAGCTGTCTAGGCAATTCTTATGCACTCAAAAATCTGAGAACCCCAGTTCTGAATTAAAAATATGTACAACATAGATACATAGTACAAAGAATGTAAGAGTCGGATGTTTAACAAGTAAGAGCTTAAAAAAATAGGGAAGAAAAAAGTCAAGATTTAACTAGAATCTAAAGTAGAACATTTTGGTGTTCCAACAGGGTGCAGAGCTAGCAAAGTCTCTCTCACAGCTTACATATACCACGGCCTAACAATCAAACAACCACCTGGACTAACACTGAATCACCAATGGTTCATCTTTGGGATCTGGAAGAGGTTTTTTCAGCCACTGTGTGAATAAAATCTCTTGAGTTCCAGATGAAGGGGAAATTATTTATTTTCTGCAGTTTTATTTTTTTAGATTACTTGTAAAATACAGGAGTTGAACTACCAGAACAATAAACCTTAAATAGGAAATGCACTGTTTTGTATAAATAAACTGTTGGATGTTAGTTTCTAACATAATTAATAAAATTAAGATTTGTGTCCTGGCCTGGTGGCTCAGTTGGTTGGAGCGTTGTCCCATATACCAAAAAGGTTGTGGGTTCAATCCCCGATCCAGTCTGGGCCTTATGGGAGGCAACTGATTGATGTTTTCTTTTTTCCCTCTCTCGCTTCTTCCTCTCTCTCTAAAATCAATAAAAAATATACCCTCGGATAAGGATTAAAAAAAATGAAAGAAAGAACAAAGACTTGTTCCCAGTTTAGCACTCAAGGGTCTGTCCCTAACCATCAGCTCCTGCCTTTTTGAGATCCTGAATAGGACACCAAACAAACAAACAAACAAACAAAAACATGAGAAGGAAGTTGTGGGCAGAAAAGGCATTTCCCACTTCTTTTTTATGGCAACTTTCCCAGGACACAGGGAGCTATACTCATTCTCTAACTGGTAAAACTGTACCTACTGGTTGTGGGTCCTTGGGCAAATTGTGTAATATCTCTCTGTCTCAGCTCTAAAATCAGGATAATAAAAGAAACCTACCTCATAGGATTATTTGAAGGATTATTGTGAGGAGCTCAATTAGGTGACAGCACACTGGTTAAGAGGACAAAGGTAGTTTTCTCTAAAATAGGGATGACAATAGCAACTACTTCATGACAGTGAGTATCTAAACACTTAGCACTGGGCCTAAGCACAGTAAGCCCCCAATAAATATTTTATTGTTACTTTTAATCTGCTGTTCTTTCTAAACTTGGCACAGGTACATTTTGACTTGTCCTTCAGCCATTACCTCATAGCTAGCTAACCTTTCTAACCTCTGCGGTTCTCAGTATGGGAGTTTTGAGGGTGTGCCAGTGCATCCTACCCACGTAACTTCACAGGCAGGGACATCCTTTACCTATGTTGTATCAGGTTAGCTATTTGCTTCCAATCTGCATCTGTTCTCTTTCCAGCATCTCAAAGTTTCAGGCTTCTCTCTCCCTTTTTTCTGATTATCAGAGATGCTTTTTTTATGGGAGTAGGTTGTTTCTCCACCACGAAGCAATTCTCCAAACCAGCTAGGTGTCTACAATTCAATGCAATTCTTGTACTGTCTACCCAGAGGTAATGTCAGATTCCAGAGGCTGTGGGCTCAGACCCACAAGACTGCCCTTCACTTCAGATGCCAATTATAATAACCTCAGGTTGTAACCCTTGCTTCTGACCAACTGGTTACAAATCAGAGGTTCCCCTGACCCCTCTCCTTGGGTTCTATTAATTTGCTAGAGTGGCTCATGAAACTCAGGAAACCCACCTAGTCACTAGATTCCCAATGTATTATAAAGGACATTAAAGTATACAAATCAATAGCCAGATGAAGGAAAAGATATATAGGGTGAGGTCCTGAACAGAAGACACAATAAAAAAAGACACCTTTGTTGTTCTCTTTACTTAGGAAATTCCAAGAGTTTTAGGAGCTCTGTGCCAGAAATGGGATGAAGACCAAATATATATTTTTATTATAAATCAAAATATCACACTTTTCCTTATTTTTATATTTCTATAGTCATTTCATTAGGATTTGAGGAAGGAAAAGAGATGTGCTCAAAATGCCATCTTGAAATAGAACTATGATGTATTATATTGTTTTTGCCCATCTTATCTTTCCTACATTTTAGTTTCTTAAGAATAGGTAAAGGGTAGTAATTCTGCCCCTTAATTCTAAGCCATAACATGGCACCTTTATTTAAGACTGGCCAGCATGGCTTGGTTGGTTGGGTATCATCCTGCAAAGCAAAAGGTCACTGGTTCAATTTCCGGTCAAGGCACATGCCTTGGATGCCGGCCAGTACCCAGCTGGAGCATGTGTGAGAGACAACCAACCAATGTTTCTCTCCCTCTTTCTCCCTCCCTTACCTTCTCTCTAAAAATAAGTAAATTAAAAAAAGAAAATATTTTTTAGAAAAGATGTAGTCTCTGAATAAGATGTTTTCAAGAAAATGATACTTTCAACTCTTTCACTCTTCACTTACAGTTAAAATCTCATAAATTGTCAGAACTAGCAGAGTCTGTAATTATCAGTCTGATGCATATACCCTTTGAGTCAGCAATTCCACTTCTAAATACCTACTGACACATTTGTGAAATGTTATAAGAACAGAGTTATTTGTTGTAGGACTGTCTGTGAGAGCAAAATATTGAAAATACAACCTAAATGTTCATTAACAGGGCATTGATAAATTATCATATGTCCATAAAATGGAATACTTTGCTGCCATAAACAAGATAAGGAAGCTCCTTACATATTGACATAGAATGATCTCCAAGGCATATTATGAGATGAACAAGGTAGGCACACTGTATGCTCTCATTTGCAAATAATAATAATAATAATAATAATGGGGAAAAGTATATATATATTGTGTGTAAACACCTACCTACACTATGTCTGGGAGGTAGGTGCACAAGAAAGCGGCAACACTGTGATCCCTAGGAGGAGAGCTGGCCATACCCGCATGAACCTTTTGAATTTTGAGCCACATGAATATAATTCCTATTTTTAAAAATTATATTTTAAATGTAACTCCTTTATTTTACAGATAGGGAAACTGAGGCCCATGTTATTAAATAATGATGCTACTGTACTCTTTAGTCAACTGAACCTTAATATTTGCTTCTCATAGAAGACTTCTATAACACTAGGCTAACCACTTTCCCCAACCCTCCCATTTCTTCAGAGGGTATGCCAGGAAGCAGCTAAGCAGAAAGGATTTCTGAATTTTACATATCCTGTTTTAGTGGCAAATAGCACAGAAGCTCCTGTTTCTCTTGCCCACACTCACCTTTCTGTACAAAGAAGATCAAGTATACAACTCCATTTTTTTACAAAGGCTTTAGAAAAGCTTTTATTTGCCTTGCCAAATAAGACAACTCAAATTTGATTATATCAAACAAACAAAGAAACTGAAAAGGCCCTTTAGTTATGCAACGATGGAAGGGCCTAAGTCCAACAGGGAGTGTATCTCCCAGCTACTGGACTCTATTTTTCTGACACCTTTTGTTGTTGACTAAGCCACATGCTGGAATAAAGAAATCACGAGATGTAGCCTTTTACACTCCTCTTCCTGGATCTTTTTGTAGCCTTGACACATTTCCAACATGTTAACCTTGAATGCTTTAGTATGATTCAGGTAGTTTTCAGAGAACTTTATAGACGGGTGTGGTAAGAGTGGAAAAAGCACTGGTTTAGTTATCAAAGGCTCTGAGCAACAGACCTAAGTTTACCGTTATTAGCCATGTGACATTAAGCCAATTACCTAAACTCAACAAGTACTAGTTCCTTTATTGCGAAATGGATATAAAAACACCTACCCTGCTACTCTTGCAGGTTTATAAGGATCAAATAAAATGTCAAAATACTTTCTAATCTTAAGGTATATTAAGTATGAAATATTATCAATAATAGCTTACTTACTCATTGGATCACAAAATTAATCTCTGAAAGGAGATGTCCAACTCACACAAAGGGATCATTTTCATGTCACTTAAAGTACATATACAGCCTTTCACAATTTCATGTAAAGAAGTTTGACTTGCTAGTCAGATACAAATACACAGCTGACTCTTGAACAATGCAAGGGTTAGGGGCACCAACCCCTGAGCAGTCAAAAGCTCCGTATAACATCTGACTCCCCCAGAACTTTACAGTTGTCCCTCAGAATCTGCAGGGGATTGATTTCAGAAATCCCTGCAGATACCAAAATTAATGGATGTTCAAGTTCCTTATATAAAATGGCATAGAACAACCATAGAAGCAGCCCTCCTTAATTGGGAAAATACTATTTTTGATCAGTGGTTGGTTGAGGCCACAGATGCAAAACCTGCGGATACAGAGGGCTGACTATACATTTATTGAAAAAATCCATGTATAAGTGGACCCACACAATTCAAATGTATGTTGTTCAAGGGCCAATCATATTGGCAAAACATTGCTTTAACTGCCTTCTTGTTAAAACCAAGTTATAACTAAAGTATCCCCCCCCCATTAAACTTTTCTTTAGATATATAGGGTCTCGATTACCTAGATCAGTGTTGTTGGCTTGCCTATGAATACTGGGAATTAACTTGGTGTGAGGTGGAAACTGGAAACCAACTGTTCTTTTTCACTTCTCCCTCCAATTAATAAAGGATGATCTAATGAAAATGCATAGAGAACGTAAATAAAAATGAGAAAAGTTGTTCAGTACCTCAGATAGAAACTGCATGGTGTGGTGGAAAAGTACTGGGCTAGGAATCAGAAGACCTGGATTCTAGACCTACTTCTTGGGGCTTATTATTTGTGTGACCCCAAGGAACTCAGTCTCTTCACTATTCATTCAAATTTGTTGTGTCCCTATTGAGTAAAAGTACTATAGTTAACCCCAGGCCTCAAGAAGCTCAATCTGGTGGAGGAGGGATACATATAGTTAGTTAAAATATGCCCTGGTGGTGTGGCTCAGTGGATTGAATGCTGGCCTGCGAACTGAAAGATCATTGGTTTGATTCTCAGTCAGGGCACATGCCTGGGTCCCCAGTTGGGGGTGTGCAAACTGATGGATGTATCTCTCATACATTCCTGTCTGTCTGTCTGTCTCTCTCTCTCTCCCCCGCCTTCCCTTCTCTTTCTCCCTCCCTTCCCCTCTCTCTAAAAGTACATAAATACAATCTTTTAAAAAATTAAAATATAAGATGTACTAAGGTATAGATTGTGCACAGGGTTACATGGGAGCTGATAACAAGCCAGAAAGAAAGGTAGGAGAAAAGAATGGGGGCCTGAGGGTACAGAGCAGCATTCCTCTGCCTTTCATCTGATAAATTGGACTACTGCATTCTAGATGCTCTAAACTGCTTCAAAATTTAACACTCAGCACAGTTCTATAATAATTCTACTATTTATTTAGGAAGGGACTCAACCTGGCTAAAAAAAGGTCCTCTAATATTTCACTGGTTGCTAGAGTTTTGCTCTTTAAGAGTTCCCTCCAAATCATTCCTCATTATTTCTTTTGCAACGCTTTTTTTCCATCTTGTTATGATGTATTACATAATGTCCCCAGCCTACAAAAGCAGGTTGTTTACAAAAGCCTGGGGTCTTTGTGCAAAGGAAAAGAGGTAGGGTGGACCCTCCTCAACCCTTTCCTTCTCTGCAGGGCTTTGCATTCCTAAGAATGGGCCCTCCTTTGCTCAGGGATGTTACCTAAATTATGAAATATAACTCAAAGCAACGGAACTTCCTTCCCAGGCCCTTCTATAAGGTTTCTTTTGGCATAAACTGCTCATTTTAGTGTATTGAGTATCAGACTCTTGATGACTTCTCACAGTCACAAAGTACAGAAAACTTTTGATTTTTAAAAATGGGTTTATTATGCTAACAGCTGCATGTGGGAATGGAGGCATCAGGAACCTGCCCTCTTTCCTCCCTTCCTGTTGGCCAATCGTGCCTGGCTTGCTAGAGCCAGGCATGATTGGCAGAGTTATCTTGATGCCACCTGGTCAATGACTCATCTGACATCTTCCACTAGTTGAAGCCATCTTGTCACTGTAAACACTTGTTTTTCCAATGATAATTATATCTTTTTCCTCTTTTGTAGCAGTTCTGGGGAAGACGGTACAAAGAGGAATGAACAACAGAGCCAAACTGGAACAAAGAGATGAACAGACTTAAGGATCAGATATTCTTAAGACTATGGTATAAGCTGTTACCTTTAGAGTAGTCATTTCATTTTAGTCCCATTCAGTCCAGAACCTTTATTTTTCTCAATTCAAAACTGATGTTATGATTCCTCCCCACCAAAACAACGGGGCTGAGGTTTTCAACAGATTAATACCAGTGTCCCAAGTATCATTTACCATGCCTTGTTTCACTTAATCCTCAGGATTGCACCTTCTAAGGACTGTTTGAAAAATGAAGTAGCTACTACTCACGTGGAGCGGGGAAACTTTTACTTTTTAGTTCATACACTCCTAAACCATTTGACTTTTTTTTTTTTACATCACTATGTTTCTTAGAGTTAAAGACAAACTTGTCACCTTGTCCTTCAAGATATCGACAAATATGGCCCTGGTCTCCTTTTCAATTTTAATCCCCTCCCTACCTCTGTGCACTGTTGTTTATACCCTTAGCCAGCTATCCCAGAGAACCCTTGTCACCAACATAACTAATGACACTTGAGCAAGGCCACTCTCCCATACCATGGACGCAGCACTCCTGCTCTCCCTCTCCAGTGAAGGGGGCGCTAATACAGGGTATCAGCTGTGTGTGTTCACAAACCAACTTCTGTCAGTGTGCTACTTACTGTAAATATATAACTTAATAAAGTATTATATAAAGTAACGAAGTATAAATGGGAAGAGAAAAACAACACAGCAGCCAGAATTAATTGAGAACTTAATACCTGCCAAGCACTGTTCTAAGTGCTTTACATGAATTAACTCAGATAATCTTCACAGAAACTGTAGGAATTAGATACTATTATTGTCTCTATTTTAAAAGGAGGAAAGTGAGCAACTTGTCCAAGGCCTACACAACTAATAAATGGCAAAATAATTTGGCTCTAGAGCTTACGAATGTAGTAGTTGTTTCTCTGAAAACCAAGTTGAAAGCTTTGAAAAGACTAGTAAAGATGACATAAACAACCACTCAATTCTACCCTGTATCTGAAAACAACCAAAGATAATATGTAAAGAAATGAACCAGGTTGTGTTCCAATAAAACTTTATTTACAGAAACAGGCAGCAGACTAGGTAAGACTTGGCCCTTATGCTCTACTTTGCAGATCCCTGAGACCTACAGTCCAAGGAGAGGACTATGTTAAGAATGGCAAGATGTTTATGTTTTAAGTTAAAGTAAAATGTTTAAGGTCTGCCAGTAACTAATATCTGTATGACTCCCTGCTTTAACTTACTTTTTCAGTTAACTACTGATCCTAATTGCATCAGATAAGAGGGCAACTCTTATCTTTAAAGAAATTTCTGCCTTCTTCCCTGCCTTTTTGCATTTGCTAAAGCTACTCCTACAATCTGGGAAGTTTTATTTTCTCACTTCCACTTGAAATCACCCTCATCTTCAAAGTCCATTTTCTAACTCCACACCCTCCTCCAAACCAGATATGACCATTTCTTCCTTTTAAATTCTGCAATAATTAGTTCCTACTTATGGGACTGACTTTGCTAGATATTCTATTATGGCTATTTGTATACTACAATTATTCCCAATTATTGATAACTACTACTCAACTATTGATAACTTGTTTTCTTAATTTAGGCAACACCCAGCACTCAGTAGGCTTTCAGATAATATTTCCTGAATTGTGTTCTAACATTTTTGTTTTCAGTGACTGAACAGAAAGAACACGATACCAGACCCCCCCAAACTACTATATTCAATTCATACCCCTACCACTACACTTATGATCTAACTTGGCTATAACTTTAAACTATCAATTTTAACATTAATTCGCCAGTACAGATTAGTATGGGTGTACCTGTATCTGAAAATTGTCATCTCTGTAGCAAAACTGCTGATTTTGAGTAGAATTGTTAAAACTGCTGCTTCCTGGTTAACCTTTAGGGGGTCAATACATTTTACAAATACATCTAAAAACTGCATAAAACAAAAATGCTTAATTCAAACTTGAGATCAGGGCTGTGCCTTACCTCTGCCTCCCCAGCAGTACTTACTAGATGTCTGGATCTAATCCATTCCTTTTTACAAAGTGTTCTGGGAGCCTGGCCCAAGCTCAGAGTGAGTTAGAAAGTCTTGAGATGGGAATTCTGGTTTCCTTATTCCTACTCCAATATTCTAATTAAGGGAAACATGGCTTTTTAGCAGCATCCAATTCTGCAGTTCAAAGACTGAGGAAGCCTCACCACTACCTTCCACATTTCCTTATACTGCCAATCAGAACCAGCAACTGGGTTCTCACAATAGTGATCTGGGCAGGCATATTTGTGGTGTTCCTATCATTAAAAAAGCTGATCCACATTTTGGGATTACTGCCTATCTCAACAATAGATAGGGGTGGTACTTAAACACCACAGATAAAAACGCCCTACTCAAGAATGCAAGATAAACACTCAAGAGATTCTATATAGTGTTTTTTAAAAACACTAGCTGTTTTGGTGCTAAAATGAAAAAGACCAGAACTGGGGAGAGGGGTTAAAAAAAGCTATGTTACTTAGTTAGTTCATTCTTTTCTTTCCTGAGAACCGAGTTCGCATGCTAAACAGAGTTACTGTAAAGGGTCCCTGTTCTAGTGCTTAGATTCCAGATGCGTCACTGCTCTGTTGCTTTAACCATCTTAATATGTAAAATAAACACAGGAAGCAGACAACAGACCTATCCCTCAGTTCAACAGAGGGTTACTTCACCAACAAAAGTAGTTACATATAATATTTCTAGCTATCTTATTTCCCTCTTCCTCCCCCCCTCTCCAGAGCTTTAAACGATAGTCAAATAATCTTCAATTAACATGAGACTGAGCAACCCAGACAATTCACAGCTAGTACAGCATTTCTATCTTTCTGAAAGCTACCTATAAAAGCCATAGCCATTGCTGGGCTCTCTGGGTCACACGGGTGGGGGGGAGGGGATCCTAAGAGAGTAAATTAAGAAATAAGGGAACAAGGATGAATCCCATTACTTAACCTAACAAACAATTAACAAAAACCCATTTTGGGCAAGAAGGCATAGTGCTCTGTGACACGAGAGACACCAAGATGAATAAAACGATCCCCTGTTCTTGAGGAGCTTACCATTTAGAAGTTCACAAATTATAATAAAAAGCATAGCAAGGGAAGTGCCAAGAGGTTCGAAGTTCTCTGGAAGAGAGATACCAAACACTTCACTTCAATTTTGTGAATTGGGTTTAACAGATAAAACATTTGGGTAAGGGGCACCTACTGTATTCACCTGACTGAGAGAGGCCTGGAGCAGAAAGAACTCCAGAGAGATCTATGGAAATGGACACTACAGTGGGACATTGTTTTCTTATCCACACCTTGGCTAAGCCAGGCCTACGTGGAAATTGTTCTAAGAATTATACCACGTTAACCAAAGAAATACTTATATAATGTTAATATAAGTGTGTGGCAGGAAGATTAAGCAAAACCCAGGCCAAGGTTGGGGCTGGGGATTTTGGGCTTCTAAAGTTTCCTTCCTTCTATCATCCAGCCCCAGAATATCCCTGCTCTCCTGCACCACACCTGCACAGGTGCACTCTAGAAGGGGGGACTTTTCTCAAGATGTAGCCAGTCTGGCAATCACTCCGTGAGGACACACAGTGCTTGTGGGCTGATAACGAACTTGCATCAGCTCACCGAGTCCTGAAGCAAGAGACCAGGAATACAGCCCGTCTGCCTTCGCTCTGTGAGACCTCAGACTAGTCTTGCAAGTGCTTAGTTCCTTCTTCTCCTATCTGTAAATTCTGGGATTATGAGGAGACTGGGATTGAATCCGATGACCTTTGAGGCCTAAGAGCTTCTTGGGCAGCCGGCACACAGAAGCACTGGACAAACAGCCCGTTGGATAGCGAGGTCCGCCACAGGGGACAGGCGGTAGGGGCGTCAGACCAGTTTTACACACGGGGAAACTGAGGCACGAAACATCGTGCCTCAAGGTCACTCCAGCTATGTCACTGCTGGGGCCGGACCGAAAGCTCAGGTCCCCAGACTGCCAATCCTGGGCCCTTCCTCCAAACCGAGAAGAGTGGTGTGGGCACCACTGTGAGACCTGTTCCCGGAGGGGAAAGAACTGAGCTCGCACCAGGGTTGAGAGAGGGGCGAAGGAGGCCTTACCTTCCCAGGTCGAGTCCCGCCACCGGCGCCTCCCTTCCAGAACCTTAACCCGTAAGCCCCTCACGTCTCTTCAGACGCCCCCTCCGCTTCTGACCCGCTCGACGTGTCCCACACCGCAACCAAGGCCGCCGATTCGCAGCTGCCCCGCCCCCTGCTTCATTGGCCAATCCCTGAGCAGAACTTCGGAGCTCCCGCGGATTTCACCGCCTCTCAGGGCTGGAGAAGCTTACGTCACGCGGCGCGTGTGCTCCAGAGGCCCTCCTCTTTGCTTTCCCCAAAGCCTGTGTCTCCTCTCCGCTGAGAAAACATGCGAGAGTGTGCCCTGCCGGAAAGCAGCACGCTGCCGCGGCGTTTCACGACGTTGGCGGCTAAACGCCCTCGAGACGCTCAGACTCCCTCCCGGTTGCTGGGAGAAAGCAAGCGTGATGCTCGGTGCGGGGGACGAGGACGACACCGACTTCCTCTCGCCTAGCGGCGGGTGAGTGACTGAGGGGCAGAGGGCGTGGCTGAGGAAGCCGGGCACGTGGTTGGAGGGGTCGTTCTTATCAGACCTCTAACCAACTTCCGGGTCCAGACCCTTGCCACATTCCGGTACTCTACGTAGATCTTAGAACTCTGACAGAGCTCGGAACTGCTGCGTCTGTCCACCTGCGTTCTGGGCCTGGCATCTCCCCGGATCACGCAGTATGATCCTGGGTTCGCCTTTTGCTTTTTGGGTCACAGTTTCTCTTGTGAAATGAGGGTGATTGCTGATGTGAATACCTGTTTCAGAGTGTTTCATAGGAGTCACCTGGGGCCAATGTAAGACTTTTTCTCATAGGTGGACAAGGCCGTGACACTTAAGAATTGGCCCTGGTGAGTCAGCTCCAGCATCCTTCAAGGCTTATCTCGGATGTCACCTTTTTTTGTGCTTTCTTTTCTTCCACAGCCCCAGGCAGAAAAAATTGCTTTCTCTTGTTTAGTCCCACGGCTAGGCGTGATTACCTCTGTCCTTGCACACCAAACCTACTAGATTATGAGCGCTGACAGGACAGAGACCTCTTATGTTGTATCTCTGCCCAGCGCTCGGCCTCGTGTCTGACACATAGTGAGTGCTCAAGAAGTGCCTGCTGAAACAATAATGGTTGTGAAAGTGCACTCTAAAACTTAAAACCAATCTAAGAGACTGCAGTCCTTATCCCCTGCCTCCAGTCACTAGCCCGGGATACAGTTCTTCAAGCGGCAGCTTCTAGTGATCACTTCAGACATTTCCCTTGTGAGGTGTCAGCAGACACCTTGACTCCTTTCAAACTTGTGAGCTGCCGAGTTCTGACCTTTGCATAGCCTTTCGCTGAACATCTCTGTTTAACAAATTTAAGAAATGTATTGAAGAATGATGAATACACTAACATATACCCCTCATTCCACTAAGTGCCAAGAGGTTGCAAAGAAGCTTAAGCTGCTGTGCATGCCCTCAAGTTGCTTCCAGTCCTGTAGAGATTCCATACATAAAGTGACACTGGCTGTCTTTTAACTTACACCATGACTAGTTCTATGCTGCCTATCCTTAAATCGTCTTTTCATTCTTGCCTACCCCCACTTTAGATGGCCTTTGTCCACTTAGTTCCACTTTGGGTTCTTTCACTTCCCCAGATATTTTAGAGTGAAGCTGTGCTTGGATTCATTTTGTCCCTGTTCCACCCAAATCATTCACCAAAATGTCCACACAGACCAACTTGCTACTGTTGACTTAAAAATTAATGTTTTTTCATACAATTAATGTTTTTCATACAAACCTGTTTTGTTTGTACGTGGCTGTGTCTTGTGAAAGTTTATAAGATATACTTTAAATTCACATTCTTCACTGGGTGGAAGCATTTGGGGAAGTCTGTAAACGAAAGTTAGGGCTTCCAACTTTCGTGTGATAAGCAGTGCACTGCTGACAGAAAATTACAGGGTGAAAAATGACAGTCGTGTTCTCTTTTCCAGATTCCTGGCCCCAGATAAGGTCTTGGTGCCTCAGCTTTGCTGCTTTCCACAGCAGGCCCAGAGGACCTCAAACACTTTATTTCTAAGCATGTGACTGAGCTCTTAAACATAGACAACAGCTGATTTAATGGTGAAAGTCTTAGTAAACAAAGGTATTCAGATACCTTATTTTTGTGCCCAGTAATAACCAGAAAAAAACAAATCAGATTTAAGTTTGAGGATATAGAAAGTTGCACCAACATTCTCTAATTCAGCTTTTCCTTCAGCATTTTATCTAAGGAAGTAGAACATATTCCTTCAGCATTTTATCTGAGGAAGTAGAACATATGACAGTAAGCGCTGCAGCTGCTTTTCACTTCCTCCTTTATAACTGTGCTTATTGATTTTTAAGTTTCTTGACTTCATTGTATGGCTTACTTGATTCCATTTAGGATATTCCAGCCTAATAGAAGGGGTGTATTAGTGCCTAGGATAGCTGTCTAGATGACTGATAATCTATGTTCCATGTTTCCAGGCCTCTTAAAGTCGGTGGTTTAACCCAGAAGTAGTGATCAAGAAGTGTGTGGTATTTTTGAGTTTTTTCTTTTTTAGACCTCTCCCCACCATTGTGACTTTGAAATGAAGAAGTATGTAAATGCCTGCTAAGTATATGGTCCTTGGCTTCAGCTAATACACATAGGAATAAGGCACAGTTCCTACCCTTAAGAAACTTTCAATTTAGTAGACTACAATCAGTCCAGTACTAATATTCACAAAGCATTTTTAAGGGGCCGGTTATGTGTATACTTGTGTTTTAGATTAGCAGAGTAAGGATAAATCACCAGTGTAAAGGTAGAGAAAAAGATAAATCTAGTATTGATCATCAAAAAAGTATTTTTAAGTTCCATAAAAGACACAGAAAAGCCTAGGTTCTAATGCTGATTCTGCCCCTAGATGGGAGTGTGACTTTGGGTAAGTCACTTCTTTCTCCTAAGCTCTCCATATCCCAGTCTGTTAAATAATGGGGTTTTCTCTAGATGATATTTGAAACCTTTTCCAGTTCTATAGTTTTGTCTTGTTGTTAATATCAGTTCATAGGTGCAGGTCAGTTTGTGCATCAATTAAGCTTACTTCTCTACAAGGGTATCTGAGTTGAATTAATATTTTAAGGATGTGTGCACATGTATTTAAAACATATGGTGTACTTAATGTCAGGCACTGCACATCTTCTAAGTAATACATATACGTTAGCATATTTACTTCTCTCTACTGCTCTATGAAGTAGTTTTTACTATTATACCCATTTTTACTATTATACCCATTTTACTATTACTCTCATTTTACAAATGGAAAGTTAAGAATCAGAGAGGTAAATTGCCCAGTGTTGCACAAGTAAAAAGTAAAGGAGCCTGAATTTGAAATCAGGTAAGCAGACTGACACCAGACTGCCCATGTGCCATTATCATTATTGTAGAAGTAAATGTTTGATGCCACAGTTCATGAAAGAAGTACTTTACCAACAGAAAGAACCCCCATTTATTAAAATATACTGATGTAGCATAAATACAGTATTTCTGTTTTTGATGAGAAAAGGAGTATAAAAGTATACTTCTTTCCCTCTCCCTCCCTCTTTAAAAATAGATAAAATCTTTAAAAATAAAAAGTAAAATTAAGGCTGGATAAAGACTTTGGCAACTATAAATGCATTGGCTGACATTTACTTTAAAATTATAAATTAACCAGTGTTTTGGCAAGAAGGAAGAGCTGCTTTTCACTTCTTTCACCTTGATGGGTTCGGTGTATGGCGACAGTAAATTTTTCCCAACTAGACAAAATAGTAGAACTGAAACCATTATCCTTAGAAAGCCCTGCTTACAAGGTTGGCACTTGGCTGACATCTCGGAACTTCATTGGTAAACATTTCCCACTTTGATAATAAAGCTTTCCGTAAATGATGAGATTGGCTCGCTTGTCTAAACTGTTTGTACAAACAAAATGATTCATGAACCTTGTGTTTCTTCTGGGATTCTAGAATTTTGGTACCTGTCAGAGGGTTTCTGTTTTTCAGCTCCTAGAGACTCAAAGCCTGGGGAATTAAGTCTCTAATGAGCTTCCCTGGTAGACCACACTTCACACACGTTGTTACAGTTCATTGCTGGAGAAATTAAATGTGTTCTGTGTCACACCACTGGGAGAGGACACTTGGAAGCTTGCTCCTGGTTTCCTCTAGACTTTGTCCCATGTACCTTTTCCTTTGCTGATGTTGCCGTGTATCCTTTCATTGTAATAGATCTTAGCCATAAGTACAACTATATGCGAGTCTAGGAGCCCTTCTAATAAATCACTGAACCTGGTGTTAGTCTTGGGAACCCCAACACAAAATGTCATTCACCAAGAGAGGAAGCAGACGGGTAAGAACAGGTTTTGCTGGGGCAGTGGGGACTGGGAGAGAGGAGTTCTGGTTTGGACCTGCTGCATTTGTGTTGCCTGTGGGATATCTGTGTTGTCTGGTACTCAGGAGCAAATTCTGGGTTGAGGATACAGATTTGAGCATCATCAGCATTTGGCTAGCACTTGATACCAAGCTAAATAAATGAGATTGCCGGGGGAGAGAGAGTATAAAATCTTAGGGTCATGGACATTGAAAGGTTGATTTGCTCAACCTTTCTCCCTGGAGAAAGATTCCAGGGATCCAGAGAGATGGGAAGACATGAGATGGGTGCCTTTAACATTTATTGATATCTTATTTGGGCTTGTCCCTCTTCCCAACCCACAGGTATCCCCACAGAAGTTAAGGGAAGATTTTGTTTGAAGAACAAAATAGTTGACAGTGTAAAAAGGCAGCATGAAGGCCAAATCAGATAAGGACCAGTAAATTATGTTTAGTAACCAAGAGGTTGTTGGTGATCCTTGCAAAAGCAGTTTCATTGGAATATTTGGGACATAAGCCTCGTTGCAAGGGATGATAAAAGAATGGTTCTGCCTGTTAGGTGAAATGGTAGACAGGACCGTGATTGATGGAATAACTTCGTAGTACAGTTTTATTTCAGTTTAATAAACTAGTATAAAGTAGGAAATGATGACTTCCTAAAGGCAAGAATTTACAGTTTAAGGAGACCATAGAGAGCATCTGGAACAATAGTCTCAATTTACAGATACAGAAACTGTAAGGTCCAGAAAGAAATGCCTTGACTTAAAGTCTTACGGACAGGTAAGGTCAGCTGATGGTATTCTGATCAAAAATACAATCTTGATTTCAAAGACACCTGTCTTCCACTTCCAGTATTGAATGGCAGAATATACAGTCAAGTAGGTATTTATTCAAGATTGTATGTGAGCAGCATTTATCACGATACCAGGCTTGAGATATGACAAATGAAATGTTATTTTCATTTTCTACTGACAGTGCCAGATTGGCCTCTCTTTTTGGACTGGATCAGACACCTGCTGGCCATGGAAATGAATTCTTCCAGTACACAGCCCCAAAGCAGCCTAAGAAGGGCCAGGGAACAGCAACATCAGGTAAGTTAAGAGGTTAGGATTAGACCCTACCAAGTTAGTTGAAAGGATAAACAGCTTTCCCACAGAGGTGTGCCAAGTTGTTCATCCTTGGTTAGTCTGCCTCTCTACATTTTTTTTTAATTTTAAATTATATTATGCTATTACAGTTGTCCCATTTCTCCCCCATCATTCCCCTCTGTCCTTCACACCCCTCCCACCCACATTCCCCCCTTTAGTTCATGTCCATGTTTCATAAATTCTTTAGCTTCTACTTTTCCCACACTATCCTTGCCCTTCCCCTTCCCCTGTCTAATTTCTACCCACCATGAGTGCTACTTATTCTCTGTACCTTTTCCCCCTCTCTCCTCCCACTCCCCTGTTGCTAACCCTCCATGTGATCTCCATTTCTGAGTTCCCGCTCCTGGTCTAGCTGTTTGCTTAGTTTGCTTTTGTTTTGGGTGTAGTTGTTAATATCTGTGAGTTTGCTGTCTTTTTACTGTCCTGTTTTTTTATCTTCTTTTTCTTAGATAAGTCCCTTTAACATTTCATATAATAAGGGCTTGGTGATGATAAACTCCTTTAACTTGACCTTATCTGGGAAGCGCATTATCTTCCCTTCCATTCTAAATGACAGCTTTGCTGGATAGAGCAATCTTGGATGTAGGTCTTTGCTTTTCATGACTTGGAATACTTCTTTCCAGCCCCTTCTTGCCTGCAAGGTCTCTTTTGAGAAATCAGCTGACAGTCTGATGGGAACTCCTTTGTAGGTGACTCTGCCTTTATCCCTTGCTGCTTCTAGAATTCTCTCCTTCATTTTAATCTTGGCTAATGTAATTATGATGTGCCTTGGTGTGTTCCTCCTTGGGTCCACCTTCTTTGGGACTCTCTGAGCTTCTTGGACTTCCTGGAAGTCTATTTCCTTTGCCAGATTGGGGAAGTTCTCCTTCATTATTTTTTCAAGTAAGTTTTCCATTTGTTGCTCTTCCTCCTCCCCTTCTAGTACCCTTATAATTCGGATGTTGGAATGTTTAAAGATGTCCTGGAGGTTCCTAAGCCTCTCCTCATTTTTTTGAATTCTTGTTTCTTCCTTGTTTTCAGTTTGGTTGTTTCTTTCTTCCTTCTGGTCCACTCCATTGATTGGAGTCCCAGTTTTCCTCCCATCACTATTGGTTCCCTGTGCGTTTGCCTTCATTTCACTTAGTGTAGCCTCCATTTGTTCCTCTAATTTGCGACCAAAATCAACCAGTTCCGTGAGCTTCCTAATCACCAGAGCTTTGAACTGTGCTTCTGATAGGTAGCTACCAGTGCTGTGAGCTCTGGATCTGATGGTTGACCACCTCCTGTTCACTCAGATGAATTAGCTCCAGGGGCCTGGTCTTTTCTGCCTTTTGAGCCATCCTTGGTTTTGGTTTTTTTGTTTTTGTCTGGTCGCAGCTGTTATGTATGAGGGGTGGAGCCTTAGGCATTCAGCAGGGTGGGGCAGCGCAGTCACTGGGTTGTGATGCTGGATGTGGGGGTGGGGTCCAAGAGGGAACAGTGGCGCTTGCTCCACTCTCTGCCAGATTTCAGTCACTTCCGCCACTTCCCCCAAGCAAACTGGACCCCTCTGGTGCTGATTCCCGGGTGGGTGGGCCTGCGCATGCTCCAGGACCCCATGGGTCTCCCCAGTGAACTCTCCTTTGAGGCTTGGACTCCCTCCCGGCACCTCAGCCCCTACAAGTATTTTCAACAGGTGCTTTTAGGCTTCACTTCCTGGCGCTGGGGCCCTGTGTCGCGCAGTCTGACTTGCTGCCCGTTTTCGCCTGGTTTATCTGTGCGCAAATGTGTGTCCATGGTCCGGTCTGTTTGGTCGCCTGTGCACCTGGAGTGACTGCGCGCCTGGGACCACCACCAGCTTATCCTGCCGCGATGTGACTCCACCAGGCGCCGACTCTGTGGGCCGCTGACTCTGCCCCTCTTACCAGTCTAGGTGAATTGTTGTTGTTGGACTCCCGCACAATTCAATTTTCTCTCTGTCCTGGTTGAGTTTTCTTTTCTTCTTCTTTTTTTTTTTTTGGTTCTATATTTTTGTTGTCCTTAATCTTGGTTGTGAGAGTAGGCACAGCGTGTCTAGCTACGTCTCCATCTTGGCTGGAAGTCCAGCCTCTCTAATTTCTGAGATACCAATTCTAGCAGCTAGATAGTGTTTTTTGTTGGAAACTGATGAAGGAAGGTCACAGGTAAGCTCTTCTGCCCAATGAGGGCACCATTCTTAAAAACTCTGCCGAGGGCCAGTGTTCTGGTGAGAAGGAAGAGCTGCTTATTACTTTTTTACCTTGATGTATGATGACAGCAAACTAGGCAGTGATGCTCAGTGCTATATCCCTCTATCTTTCATCATGATGGACACAAAAGAAAATTGAGTGAACATTCGTTGAGTGAAAAGGGAGAAGGGGGACTAATAATGCCTGCTATGTGTCCTGCTATCTTTACATAGATTTTCTTATTTAATTCTCACAATTCTGTGATATAGGTGAGACTACCATCATTTTAGAGTCTCAGAGAAGTTTAGGGACTTTATCAGCATCATGCAGCAGTAAATAACAGAATTGAAATTTGAACGCTGATCTGATTCACTCCAAATGTTTTCTTCCCTCCTGTACTTTGCTGTCTTTGTGTAAGAGCCTGAAGAGGAGAGAGGGAGTGATAGAAATAGCCCTGAGCTACCAGCACTGAACAGGTGGTGAGGGACATTAAATTAAATATTTGTTGAATGAAGATGAAAGTGTTGCATGCCTTTTACATGCTAGGCACAATGCTGGCACTGAAGGTGTTGTTAGGATTTTTAGAGTTAAATAGTTGTAACCATTACCATATGGCCTGTGAAGTCTAAGATATTTACTCTGGCCTTTATTTTTTAATATTTTTTTAAATTTATTTTTATAGAGGGGAAAGGAGGGAAAAAGAAACATCCATGTGTGGTTGACTCCTGAGCACCCCTCACTGGGGGCCTGGCCTGCAACCCAGGCATGTGCCCTGACTGGGAATTGAACCAGTGACCCTTTGGTTCACAGGCCAGTGCTAAATCCACTGAGCCACATCAAGCCAGAGCTTTACTCTGGCCTTTTAAAGAACATGCTTGCTGACCCCTGCTCTAAATCTTACCTGTCACTTTTGGCAGCTTTGCAGTGGATTGCTGATCCTGTTCTTCAAGCCATAACCTGACCAGATTGCTAGTAGGCTGTGCCTTTACATTTCCTCTGGCTCATCTCTTCATCAGCTGTGTGCTTCTGACTCAATTTTAAGTGACTGAGTTAATGGATAGAGATAAAAATAAACCTAAGGCACCACCCAGGGGAGTACCTTGATTTTTTTAAAAATCAGGAAACAACAACTATGAGTTAATTGTACTTTCAAAGAAGTATTGTAGAGGCATTTGAACTTAAAAATCACCTATACAAGCTTATGTAGGCATGTACAAATAAAAAGTAAAGCAGCAATATAGGAGACCATTCTGTTCAAGGGATGTTTTTATAAGAAGTCTTTGTGGGGAAGATGACTGCAGCATAGTTCTTGAATCTCTTCAAATTTCAATATAAAAACAGAGCAACTAGATATAAAAGACAAACCAATCTATAATATTTATGACCAAATCACTTGAAGAGGTATCCTCATGAACCCCCAGATACAAGCAGGTGTGGACAGACCACTGACAACCACAAGGCTTACATGGTGCCAGCATTTGTATGGGAACAAACAGGGATACAGTGGGAGGATATTTGAGTCTAAGAATGGGAAAACCCCACACTAGCCAAAAGGTATTCATGAAAAGTATGCTAGGCCAATGTGGAACTGGAACGTGTTTTGCCCCCTCCAGTTGTGGGTAAGTACAAGGGGTTGGTGAAGGGGCTAAAAGAACTGCAGCACTCTTGCTCCTATGAACTTTGGAACCTCACCCTCTATGGTGACCTCCAGGACAGGTTCCCACAATGAGAAGGACCTGCTGGGAGTGGAATTAACATTGAGGAAGCCAGAGATACTAGAAATGAAGGAGCGAAGATCCAGGTGAGAATAAGGATAGAAGTAGTGTCAGAAAGTCTCAGGAGGAATCCACACTGTTTTTTAACTTTATATAAAAAAAACAGAAGAGGAAGCTCTATGAATTTAGGAAGCCACCTTGAACCTCCTAAGAGTTAAGAAAAGCAAATTTCAAATAAAAATGAGCAATAGAAAAGTCTTAGAATCAAACTCCATGCAAAGCTAGTTTAGGAACAAAGAGACCAAGGAACAGAATAATATTTCAACAGACAGTGAAAGCTCTGTTCAGTGAGAATGTTTCTTACTGAGCAGATCAAAACTACAACCATTTATTAACATTAAGAAAATAACATAAGACATTGACATGAGAACATTAATGTGAATTGGAATATCTCAGAAGTAAGTAACAGAACTCAGACAAGAATTAGAGATGTAAAAAAAAAATCATTTTAGTAATGAAGACTAAACTAGAACAAGAGAATGAATAAACAACAGATTTGCCTCAAGAGAAATAGAAGGTTAGCAGGAGGAAATTTGTTTAAAAAATTTAAATATCTTTATTGATTTTAGAGAGAGGAAGGGAGGGAGGGAGAGACACCAGTGTGAGCAAGAAACATCAGTCGGTTGCCTCCCATACGCACCCTGACCAGGGATCAAACCGGAAACTTACGTACATACCCTGACCAGGAATTGACACCCTCAACCTTTTGGTGTATAGGACTGTGCTCCAACCCACTGGGCTACATCAGCCAGGGCAACAGGAAGGAATTTTTTAAAGATTTTATTTATTTATTTCTAGACAGGGGAAGGGAAAGAAGGAGAGAAATATCAGTGTGTGGTTGCCTCTCACGTGCCCCCTATTGGGGATCTGGCATGCATCCCAGTCATGTGCCCTGACTAGGAACTGAACCCGCAACCCTTTGGTTCATAGTCTGGCGCTCAACCCACAGAGCCACACTAGTCAGGGCAGGAAATTTTTTAAGTAAAAAAATTAAGAGAAGGTTTCAGAAGAATGTAACAAACATTGAAGATAGCAAAGAATATCCAACATATGGGTGCAAAAGAAAATTATATATACACACATATATATGTACATATATAAATACACATATACATAAATGAGTATATATTTATATTCATTTCCAAAGAGTAGGGGAGAAGAACAGACACTAAAAACAAACAAAACTTTGCTCAAAAAAAAAAAAAAAAAAAAAAGATTGGAAACTACATACCATTAAAAGAAAGTCCTCATGAGTTGGGAATTCAAAAATCTGTACAATGCTGGATTCATAGAGAAAAATGCAAAGCCAATGAGAAGATCATGTGATTGTGAGCATCTGACTCACTTATCCCTCTAGCAAACCCACAAACACTTTCCTATTCCATGGCATTAGATAGGGAGATACGGGTGTGCTGGGAGAAGTTGAACCAACCTCAAGAGGGATGCTAGGCTGACCTCAAGGAGACAGTTTTCCTCAGTGTTTCAGACTTGTCCCGATAACCACATTCTGGCCTTAGTTACTTTTTTCTGTCATACACTGCGTATTGGGAGAAAAGTTTTATAATATTATAGTATTACATATAGCTGGAAAGTGCTGAATGAGGTAAAAACTTGTTGTAGGGTTTTACTAAAAAATAAGGAAAATGTGAACACCAGACTAAGAAAATAAGTGAACAATGTAAGTGGACAATTCATCAATACAAAGCAAATGTTCAGTGTATAAGTTCATAGAAAATGTTAAAATTTCAGCTTTCCTGTAAACAATAAATGCAAATGAAGGCAACAATGAGATGACTTTCCCCTTTCTCTATTGCCTTCCTCCCATTCGTAAAAATTTTAAAAAGGTAATTTCCTCACATTGACAGGGGTGCAAAGGTGGGAGACTTGTACTGCTGGTGGGAGCGTAAAGTGGCATGGCATTTGTTGAGGGCATTTAGGCAGGATGTGACAAACCCTTAAACTTTTTTATCCTCCTTCACCCCCCAGTTCCATTTTTAGAAGTTTTTTCTAAGGAAGTAATTAGAGATACATACAGAAATGTGCATTTTAGCAATGTTTACCATAGCATTATTTGAAATGCAGAAAAATTGGAGGTGGCTCAAAGAATTATCAAACAATAGGAAATTGGATATATTTTGGTAGAGTGATAATACAGCATTTTATGTAGCCACTAAAAACATTATTAGGACTTTTGTCTTTTGTTTTGGACATTTTGAAGAATGAAAGAAAATGCCTATACTAAGTAAGAAAAGGAGGTTGTCATTATATCATTAATTTTGTTTCAGAAAGATAAAGCTGCAGAGTTTATGTGTGTAGAAAAAGGAATAGGAATAAATACATTAAATTATTAACATTTATTTGGGTGGCTAGATTACAGGTCATTTTTATTTTCTTTATATTTCTATATTTGCTAAGTTTCTACAATGCATATGTACTCTACGATCAGGAAGAAAACATGTCAACACAAAATTTAGAAAACAAAACTCAACTGTATAAAATTTAAAAGATCTTACTGGCTTTATTCAGCAGTTCCTGAATCAGGCAGCACCTAGTCTTACTAAAAGGAGCTCTGAGGAGCTGTACAAAATGAAAGACTTGTAAGCAGAGGGAGCAGGAGCAAAGAAGTTATATTAGGCAAAGAAGCGGTTCGTTATTGCCAGAATACTTTTCCTTAGGGGAGGGCAGCGGGTCTGTCAGGCAAATTACCTCACTAGTGCTATCAGGCAATTACTGATTGAGTGGCTTAAGCTTCCATTTCTGGGAGGGCCAAACTGGAATTAAATCTCAGTTTGGTTATGTGGAGTTTACCATAAGTGACTTTATTTGGGGCCTGCTGCCTTGTTTTTATCAATGCAAAATAAAAAACCAAACAAGGAGGCTTTTGAAAATAAGTTCTTGGTTGTTGTGTCTCACTACTCATGTGGTGAGTGTAAATATGTGACTTATCTAAATATACCCTTATTTCAAAACACCGGAATGACTCGTGTACCGCTGTGAAAGGTAGGTTATGGCTGTGACCTGAATATCATACGTTTTGTATTCCAGAAGTAAGGAAGGAGAAATAATTTTATTTTCATTTATGATAGCTGTCAAAATATTGGAAGGGGCCCTGGCTGGTGTAGCTCAGTGGATTGAGCATGGGCCTGAGAACCAAAAGGTTGCAGGTTCGATTCCCCGTAAGGGCACATGCCTGGGTTGTGGGCCGGGTTCCCAATGAGGGACGCATGGGAGGTAACCACACATTGATGTTTCTCTCCCTCTCTTTCTTCCTCTTTTCTCCTCTGTCTAAAAATAAATAAAATATTTTTTATATATATATATATATATGAAGGAGAAAAGAAAGTAGGTAGAATATGACCTCATTGTCTAGATAACACTTCTTGCCCAGCCCAAACTCTTTTCTGGGGTAGAGTCAGAGTCCTGGGTTCTAGTCTTAGGCTTGCTGCTATCATTGTATAAAGCACTTGAATGCTTAGAGCCTTGGTTTTCTTGTCCTCAGATGAGCACATACCACTGTTTTATGGATCAAATGATGATAATGGTCATGAAAGCATTTTAACACTAACTATAAGGTATAAAGAAGAATTTTGTAAAGAAGAATTTTGAATCAGCTTTAATGGTTTAAAAAAAATCAGTTTCAACCAACAAATAAATGACAGCTTTGCTTCCTTCATCTTCAGGAAATCAGGCGACACCGAAAACGGCACCCACCTCAACAGGCACTTCCGCAGTGTTGGTTGCAACAGCAGTCCATGCGTATAGATAGTAAGTAGCTGAGGGGTGGGTGAAGGTCCTGCCTTCTCAGTAAGCCTCTGTTCATTTTAAAACGGCTACTCGGCCTTTCCCTAGAAAAAGTACCAACAACGCTTTTTAACTTTTGAGTTCTCCAACTTCTCATAAAACTTTGAAGAGCCATTATCTCTTCTCCTTCCCTCTCCCCCTCCCTCCCCCCCTCTCTCTGAAGTGCTTGTACCCTCAACAACTGCCTTTCCAAGTACTCAAAGAAAGCTACTACACTGCAATATGAATAGTAGATATTTAAAGAGTAGAGATGTTGTATAAGAGCTTTAAGTTGTAAACTGCTCATCTCCATTCCTTTCTAGAGGCTGAATGACTAGATTTCCCACTTTTATATTGCAGAAAATAAAGCTGGTTCTGCTTAGTGTAAGGAAGTACTAATACCTATTGCTTTTTTCCTTCTATAGCACAAATGGTCAATATGTAAAGCAGGGCAAATTTGGTGCTGCAGTCCTGGGAAATCATACAGCCAGAGAGGTGAGATTGCCCCATATCTCATGTACATTCAGGTGCCCCAGGTCATACTGATGAGCTGCTTTTCCTCTGGGCTTGCCCAGTGTCTCTTGTTTCAGAGGATTAGAATGATTGTCCTGGGTGTGAATTTTTAATATTAGGTACATTTATAGTCTTTCCCTACTACTGTGCATTAACACAAATGTGATATGGACTTAGCTTAAGCATTTGGAGTTTCAGAGTAAACCATTCACCAAGGACACCCCTTTGTAAGGTAATGAGCAACACTTGGTGTACTACTTAGAGCAGTATGTCTTTGTACCTGCATTAGTGACCAGTGTTTATCCTTTGGAAATTTGATAATGAGATGGACAACACAGTAAAATACTGGTTTGGGTCAAAAAGAAGATGTAGCTAGAAGCCCTGAGACTGATTTACTTGTGTGGGTTGTATCTAGCTTCAAGTTCTGCTCCAGAAGATTTTGAACATTGTTGAAATGAGCATAAGAAATTACAGAATTTCAGAGGTCCAGAGAGCATGGATTCCATACTCCTCAGCGACTCTGAAACACAGAGACAGAAAATAACCTGTTCAGGGTAGCTAATACTTATTTGTATTAAATGGTAGCCAACATTCCTTTGTATTAAAAACAAAAAAATTAATTATGGAAATTTAGAAGCATGAAAATAGTAGGACTAGACTAATGAATCCCAGATACCCATCACTAGGCTCTAACAGTTAAACCAAGCCAGTCTCCCTTCTTACCCCACTCAGATTGTTTTGAATAAATCTCCAGCATACAATTTTAGCTATAAATATTTTGGTATGTATGTCCTAAAAAAATGATTTTTTAAAAATATTTTATTTATTTACTTTTAGAGAGAGGGAGAGAGGGTGAGAGAGAGAGAAACATCAATGTGTGAAAGATATATTGATCATTTGCCTCTTGTATGCCCCCTAACTGTTTGTGCCCTGGCTGGGCATCAAACTTAAGACCTTTGGGTTCACAGGCCCACGCTCAGTCCACTGAGCCACACCAGCCAGGGCTGAAAGAAAAGGATTTTTAAAAATGCAACCATTATTCCATAATCATACCTAAGAAAATCACCCACAATAATTTTTTTAGATCATTCACTACCAGCTAGTATTCACATTTCCCTGATTTTTTTTGGAGTTTGTTTTAAACAGGATCAAATAAGGTCCATATATTGCAGTTGGTTACTCTGTCCCTTAAGTCTGTTTCATTTTTCCCATCTGGAGGTAAATAAAGTTTGGTTGTTTCTCATGTTATCAGCCTTCGATGATGATTATTTAGATCCATTCATTAGGGGTTGCCATTTGGATCATAAAAATCTGATCTTGGGACTTTACCACCCTTCACTACCAAATAGGGTGTAGTAGGTTGTGGCAGAAAACATTTCTGCTGTAACAATTATTGAAAAGGAGATAAATTGCTGCAAAAATTACACTTTAAAATTCATTGTTGAGCTGTGGAAATGTTGAGAACAAGATGAACTAAAATTTCAGAGAGGAAAAGAGCCAATGAGTTGAGTGTTTCCTTTCCTCGAGACTTCTGCTGATACTTAAGTGTAGACTAAACATCAGGTATGGTCCAAGCACTGAGACAGCTGGGTGCAAGAGGCATTGGCAAAAACTAGAGTTTCTCCAAAAGCAAGATTGGTTTTCCCCCCTAGGACATTGCTGAGTTCTGGGATGGAGTAGAAGTCCAGGGGCTGTGACAGAAAGGCAGAGGGAAACTTCTACAATCTTGTGGTTCATAGGACATAAAGTCCTAGTGTAAGACGAGAACCTGTACGAGCATCAAATGACCTTTTTCTCAATACATTTGCTAGATTTTGGACTTCTTAGGGAGGAGGCTAAAGAACTCAGCTCAGAATCTCTGATGGGCAAACTGAGAAGTCAGATATTCCAGGCTCTCAATCAAAAGCCTAGGAAGATAATGCTTAAGAATAGGGACAGCCCAGAAGCGGAGTGACTCTTAATAGAGCTATGATCCTTCCCTGACCAGTTCGATATGTGATTGGATTGCACTGAGGTGATCAGCCCCTCACTCTACCTGCCTAACGTAGGGTAGGGAAAGATCCTTCTGGCGCAGCATTGTATGTGTATGAACCCTCATAGTCTCATCCTCCCCTCTGGGGTTGAATTTTAATCATTAGTGTAACTGGTTTGTGTGTGTGTGTGTGTGTGTGTATCGTAAATGAAGCAAAATTTGCCATTTTAACCATATTTTAGTGTATAATTCAGTGGCATTAATTGCATTCATAGTATCGAGCAACCATCACCACTGCCTGTTTCCACTTTTTCATCACCTCAAACAGAAAATCTGTAATTATGAATCACTAATTCCACAACTCTTATCCCCTGGAAACCTTAATCTACATCCTGGGTCTGTGAATTTGCCTATTCTAGATATTTCACATAAGTGGAATCATAAAATATTTGTCCTTTTATGACTGGCTTATTACATTTAGCATAATGTTTTCAAGATTCATACATGTTGTAGTATGTGTCAGAACTTCATTCTTTTTTATGGCTAAGTAATATTCCGTTGTGTATATATAACATATTTTGTTGATCCATTCATCGGTTGACGGACACTTGGTTGTTTCCAGCTATTGGCAATTATAAATAATGGTACAGTGAACATTGGTATACAAGTACATGTTTGAGTCCCTGTTTTCGTTTTCTCTCTTTCTTTCTTTTTTCTTTTTTCTTTGGCATATACTAGCAGTGAAATTGCTGTCATAAGGTAATTCTATAGTTAGCTTTTTGAGGAATTGCCAGACTGTTTCCACAGCAGCTCTACCATTTTACATTTTTATAAGCAGTATATGGGTTCCAGCACTTCATTATCTTTCAGTTATTTTTTAATAGCCATTTTAGTTGACATGAAGTGGTACTTTATTGTGGTTTTAATTTGCATTTCCCCAGTGACTGATGATGTTGAGCATCTTTTCATTCCCCTGTTAGCCATTTATTTGTCTCTTAGTCATTCCTTGTACAAATGAAAACACGAACAAACTAAGGACATTGCTAATTACAGTTTAAGAGTAAAACCAAAATGAAAAGAGATTAAAATGGGTAGTGAGAAGATATCATTTAAAATCCAAACCGTAAGGGATTAATTGAGTTTTGAGTTTTGTGCATGTATGAAACACAACCCCTGATATCTTACTGCTGATTTTTGTATTGTCTTTTAACTTCTCTCTCTCTCTTTTTCTGCCCATCTTTGCTTGAGTACAGTATAGGATTCTTCTTTACATCAGTCAACAACAGCCAGTTACTGTTGCCAGGATTCACCTGAACTTTGAGCTAATGGTAAGACTTCCCATATTACAATCATTAACCCCCTTGGGCTAGGGTTGTAGGCAAGACTGGTCTGTGCATGCCTGGTGGGCATCTGATGGGCTGCTTCAGCCCTGGATGTCAGACTGCATATCTTAATTAACAGAACCTCTTGGAAAGGTCTCTTGGCTGCCTTCTGGGAGTGTGGACTGAGGGATGATTGATGGAAGGTGAGAGGGAAGAAGAGAGTTCCCTGATGTCTTTCACTGGGTCCTCCTTGGTCAGGGCCCTTCTATATCAGTTTAGGCAGTCATTTATCTGCTCTGCTGCCCATAGTTAAGTTATGCCAACATTTTTCCTTTCTCTAGGTTCGGCCTAATAACTATAGCACCTTTTATGATGACCAGAGACAAAACTGGTCCATCATGTTTGAGTCAGAAAAGGCTGCTGTGGAGTTCAGTAAACAGGTAAGACCATGGTATCCTTCCTGTGAAACACCAAACACTAGTCTGGATTTCTTTTGATTTGAGGAAAGTGTATGGAACACCCTAACCTGCTGTACTTCGTTAGTGGCCAAGCATAAAACACCCGCTAAATTTGTCACTTTATTGTATTTCAGGGAAATAATAGGAATACTTAATTCAAATTGCTTGAAAATGAGACTTTAAGAGAAAAAAGGCTAAATGTAAACTTAGTTCTTTAAAACATTTCCACTTCATAAATTATCCTAAGGAATGGGTGTAACTATTTTTTAAAAAGTGTTTGAAAGGAATTGTTTAAGGGTTACTACATGATCATTGTAAAAAGTTTGGGAAAACTTTTAAAAAATCATTCATAATCCTACTACCCTAAATAACCACTACTAACATGTTATTTTTTTGACCCATAATATATATGTAGATCTGTTCCCTTAAGAGTTCTATATCTTGCTTATTTTATTTAATAATGTATGATATATCTTTTTCTACCTCATGAAAAATTATTTGGAAACATTTTGAAAGCTTAATAATATGAATGTCCCTTAGTTTATTTAGGCATTCCCTTGCTTTTAGGCATTTAGATTGTTTTCAGTTTTTTAAATAAATGATACTGTAGTGAGCATTTAAGTCTTTTTTCCTCCTGATTATTTTCTTAAGCTGAATTTTTAGAAGTGAAAGATCGTGTCAAAGGGTTCAGATTTTCTTAGATTCTCTATGCACTTTGGCACACTGCTTTGCAGAGAGAGAGTACTACCTTACATTCCTGTCAGTTCTCTCACTGTACCTTTGCCAACATTTGGAATTATCTTGTTTTTTTGGTTTTTTTTTTTTAAGTCTTATTTGCTCGGCAAAAATGACATCTCATTGGTTTAGTTGGCATTTATTTGAGTACATAATGAAACTTTTTAAAAGAAAATGAGTAACAGCTTTCTAACTTATACTATGTTAAAACATTAACTAAAATGCTATGCCATAAAAAAACTATAGAATAATTTTTCATAATGATGGTGCTGACTTCTTTGTCTAAGATCTGTGCTAAGATAATATGGCTGAAACTGTAGGTAGTACAGATACAAATTATGGGAATTCAACATGGTTTTGTAAAGGGCCTTTTTTCCCCCTAGTTTGTTCTTGTTACCAGACTAAAGGTGTTCATTTGCCTGCACACATCCATGCCCAATAGCACACATATAGGAGTTTGCAGCAAAGAAAGTAAGGGTTTATTAGCTGAGGAAGTGGTGCCATGCCCTGAGTCACAGGTGAGCCAGTGCTCTGAGACCTGGCTTCCTGACTCATACCAGGTAGGTTACACAGGGGACTAAGGGAGTTCGGGTTGTGGTTCCTACTGATTGGTCACTGTTAGGGTAGGAGGCAGTTGATCAGTGCACCTGGTCCTCCTGTTAGCCATGGCGCCACTTCCTCTGGCTTCACTGCTTTTCTGGGTCTGGAGCTGAAACAAAACTGAGGACTAGATATTATCTTTAGTTTGATTGAAACTCTATAGTCAATAGACTGAGACTTTGTCCCTAAGACTGTTTAATGCTGACCAGAACCTCATTGTCTTGAGGGATCAATGATTAAGTGGATGTACAAGGGACAAGGAGGCAGGTGAGTCAGGGCGCTGGACGAGGCCAGTATGAATCAAAAGGAAAGAGAAGAGAAAAGGTCATGTTAAACAAATGAAGTTTCTACATGGTTACATTGCCTTTTAAAATGCTTTTTGTGTGTTTTTTGGAGGATCTCTCTGTCTTGCCTAGGTTTCCAAACTCTGTAGCAGTAAGTCAAGTACGGTAATGATAGCTACCATTTAGGCGTGCTTACCATTATTTTCCAGGTACTGTGCCTAGTACTCCATTTGATTTAGTTCAGTCTTTCTAACTACATTGGTAGAGATTGCAAAGTTTTATCTCCGTTTTACACAAAAACCTCTGAAATAAGGTTCACAGAGGTTAAGTTATTTGGCCAAGTCCACATGTTAGTAAGTGCCAGTTAATAAACCCACATGTGTACCCAGACAGTCTGACTTCAAAGCTATACTCTTAGGCACATTAATTCCTGGCAAGATTACTGACTTTGGAATGGTTTACTTCTGAACATGTACCAGTAATCTGTTTCGTTAGTGGACACCACTGTTTGGAAAAGAACATTAGCAAAAGTGGAGTGCATACTTAACTGAGCTTAAACTGAGATTATGCTGCTTCGATTTTGTCTCACAGGTGTGCATTGCCAAGTGCAACAGCACCCCTGCCCTGGATGCAGTGCTGTCACAGGACCTCACTGTAACGGAGGGTCCTGCTGTGGAAGTTGGAGATTCTTTAGAAGTGGCCTATACCAGCTGGCTCTTTCAGAATCATGCTCTGGGCCAGGTAAGAGAATGTACCCTTTGAATTTCTTTGTCATTTAAACAGCATGAGGGTTATTCAGATGTAAGGTAGTATTATTGTGAATTGCTGTTGCTGGCAAATAGAAATCTTTTAGGAGCCCTGTTTTAATCCCTAGTGTTGCTTTTGGGGCGTAGTCATGAAACGCTAATGTATAAAACCTTGGTGCCACTATGACGCTCGCTACTTAGAGAAAATGGGAACCAATTTCCCAGGTATTATTTTGGGAATTGTTCACTCGTGTGTCTGTCCTCCTCTGCCAGTTTTAAACTTGAATATATTCATATGGGAGTAGGTCTTAAAACTTCTTTAGACCTTCCAGTTGTTTCAGTTTTTCTTATACTAGATACTATGAATAAGTTGAGCTTTTTGTCTTCCAGTATTATTGAGCCCTCAAAGCAGTTCGGTATGATAGAAAAAACTTAAAGACCATTAGTCAAAAAAAGTAGGTGCAGTCCCAGTTTTATCCTAACTTTTAACTTTGTCAAGTCATTTAAACTCTTAAACTTTTCCTTCCACTGGTGGATGGAGGTTAATGGGTAGTGACAGGATTGGTGTCAGCAATAAATGAGATAATTTATTTGAAAATTCTTTATAGATAGAAAATGCTTCTAATAGATGAAGTTACTTTTTTCCTAAAACTGGAAAATAAATGCCTCATGGATATTCTGTGCGATAACACCCTTTAGCCATGATGTGGTCTTGTCTTTTCAGCTCTCTTAAAAACTATTTTCCCTGTATATTCACCGTTCCCTATTCTAGAGATACTACAGTAATATGTAGTAAGTTGCATATTATAATGATCACTATTATTTTTGAAAATGACCTCATTTATCATTTACTTTGATCAAATTGCAGGTTTTTGATTCCACTGCTAACAAAGATAAGCTGCTTCGCTTGAAATTAGGGTCAGGAAAAGTCATCAAGGTAAATCTGAACTGTTATTACATGGTTTTATCAGTTGCAGTAGGCTTAATTTAGATTAAATTTTGTGATATTTCTAACCTGGGCATCTTCTGAGAGTCTGGAAAGGCTTGATCAAAAGTAAACGTCTGCATTTGGAAGATTTTTACCTATGAGACAATGTACAGTAGTCCCCCTTTATCCACGGGGTTGCTCTCCATGGTTTCAGTTTCCCGTGGTTAACTGCAGTCTGAAAATATTAGACGGAAAATCCCATAATAAACAATTCATACGTTTTAAGTTGCTTGCCATTCCCTGAAGTGTGATGAAATCTTGCTCTGTCCTGCCGTGGAGGTGCATCGTCCCGGCTCCAGCATGTCCGTACCGTGAACGCTACCTGCCCAGTAGTCACTTAGCAGCCATCTTGGTTATCTGTCACAGTATTCCAGTGCTTGTCTCCAAGTAACCTTTATTTACTTAATAATGTCCCTAAAGCCATTGACATAACTTTTATTATTTTATGTTTTGTACTTTTCTAAAGTGTATTTTATTGATAATGGTGTTACAGTTGTTCCTAACTTCCCCCTGTCTGTTTTGTACCTACCAATTATGCTTTTTGGTCTCTGTACCCATTCTCCTCCTTCCTCCTCCCTGCCAATAACCCTCCAAATGATCTCCATATCTATGATTCTGTTTATGTTCTAGTTGTTTGCTTAGTTTGTTTTGTTTTTTAAATTCAGTTGATAGTTTTGAGTTTGTTGTCATTTTAATGTTCATAGTTTTGATCTTTATCTTAGGTAAATCCCTTTAACCTTTCATATAAGGGCTTGGTGATGATGAACTCCTTTAGCTTTACCTTGTCTGGGAAGCACTTTTTCTGCCCTTCCATTCTAAATGATAACTTTGTTGGATAGAGTAATCGTGGTTGGAGGTCTTTGCCTTTCTTTCATCCCTTTGAATACTTCTTGCTAATCCCTTCTTACCTGCAAAGTTTTCTTTTGAGAAATCAGCTGGTATTCTTATGGGAACTCCTTTGTAGGTAACTCTCCACTTTTCTCTTGCTGCTCTTAAGGTTCTCTTTTTATCTGATCTTGTACTATTTAGCATCCCTAAGCCTCATTTTTCTCATCTGTAAAATGGGAATAATGCTGCCAACTTACAAGGTTATTTTGGTAAACAACATAATGCAAATAAGGCACTTGCCAGAGTACTTGGAAAAAATGTGTTTAATAAATGATAGCTTTTCTTTTCTTTTTTTAATGCTATTCTCCTATTCCTCCCAATTTGTCTCATTGTCTGAAATAAGTATATTTTATCCATCTTCAGATATCCTGGCTTTTACAAGTAAATTAGAAGCAGCATTCTAGATATTCTTTTAACCCATGGGGAGATGGGGGACTAGTTAAACTTGAGCTCTTTCCAGAGGTCCAAACCTGAAAGTGTGGATGAGTGGAACCTGATGATCCTGTACTTCATTTTTTCGTTTGAGGAGGTTTGTGTCTGATGAGCTTTTCCCCTTCTCTGATTTCTAAAGGGCTGGGAGGATGGAATGCTGGGCATGAGAAAAGGAGGGAAGCGGTTGCTTATCATCCCTCCAGCCTGTGCTGCTGGCTCTGAAGGGGTGATAGGGTGGATGCCGTCAACGGACTCAATCCTGGTGTTTGAAGTGGAGATCAGGCGGGTGAGTAAAATCGCGCTGTGCCGTGTTGATGAGTCCTCTTTGCTAGTTAAGTAAAATGAGTCAATACTTTCAAAAACCAGATTCGTAACACTTTTTTTGATACTAAGGTTTATATCCTTACTGGCTCTCTATTTAGAGTCTAGGAGAGGTCATTGAGCAAATCATTTCTCTACACTAGCCTTTTTATTTTGTCCTTAAAATAGTGATTCCTACCCAATGTGCATACTTTTTGACTTAGTAATTCCATAGCCACAGATTTATCCCATCAATTTATTCTCACAAGTATGTAAAGATATCTATTTATTTATTTATAGATATATAAAAATAGATACATAGCTTCCTCCCTCTGCTACAGTGTTTATAACAGTAAAAACTGAAAAAAACAAAGTGCCCATTGTTAAGAGACTGGTTATGGTTTTTTCAGAGTCAACTTTTATGTAACTCTTAAAGAATATTCAAAATCTATTGTTAAGGGAAAGAAGAAAGTTGCAAAACAGTATGGATAGTATGGTCTGTGTGTGTGTACACACACTTAAATATATTTATGTACGTATATTTACATAGGCATACATATGTACATATATGTTTGTATGCAAGAATGGATAAAAAGTTTACACTTATGAGAATGCAAAACAGAGTTAATAAAGCTATTTTAATAATCACAACCTGTATGTCTTTTTTCCATACGAACATCTGTAAGCCTGTTTTTGTCCACCCTGTATGTTTGTAAATACATCTTTGTGTGTATGTATATATACACGTATATATAGTTGTATATATGCTCATATATCCATAGAGAATTTCTGGAAGTTTTAAAAGGAATGCTTTTAAAGTGATTTTCTCTGGAGAATGGAAACAGAGTTCAGAAACTTTTTTACATTCTATCCCTTTGTACCAATTAAAATTTTCATTATGAATTTGTTTAATTTTTGCGATGAAATTTCTAACAAATTGTAGGTAATTAAATTGAAGCTCCCCCCCCCCCAAGGAGAAAAAAAGACCCTTGTTGCTTTATACTATGATTGTTAGGTCTAAGTGTTATAATGTCTGTGATCATAAACTATAAAATACAACAAGTAAATATTATGGTCATCTTTATTGTGGCCATTGTTCCTACTACAACAGAGAAAGGATATGCTTTTCTTCTAAAGGACTCTTTCCTAACTGGACACTGTTATCTCCGTGGGGTCACTTCAGCCTCTTTCACTGACGTGCTTCCTGTTGCTTTCTCCATGGTCGTTATAACCTCAGTTTTCCTTTGAGTCTGAGGACATCATGGCTGGTAATAGATAACAGACTAATTTGTATCCATTAAGAATGGCATTTGGAAACATAAGAAAAAAATTATTTTTTTTTACCAGTAACCGAATAGTTACAAATTGAAATGCTTATTAAAGTGACAAGACTGATGGAGAACGCTTATGCCCAGGGTAACAAGAGTGTTGAGGAGGACTTACACACCACCTGTGCAGTGTAACGTAGTTCACCCTTGTGGGTGGGGAATCGGTGTATATTAGAAGTCTTAAAAATGAGCATACCTTTTATCCAACAGCTTAACTTCTGGGAAGTTCTGCTTTGGAAATATTTAAGGTTTTATGCAAAGATACAGATATAAAGCTACTCATAGAAGTATTGTTTGTGATAGAATTAGAAATAATCTTAATGTACAACAGGTAGGAATTGGTGAAAAATATTTTGTAATAGCATTGATATTTATGATTTCTGTTCCCAGAATTCTTTAGAGATTTTTTTTTTTGGTAGATAATAGAAGTTAAGGGCATGACCCTTGAAGTTAGGTGTACTCTTTGGTAGTTAAATGTGATGTTGTAGATCATTAATTTAGTAATGTGGAAATATGTTAATATATCATTGAATGAGCAAAGTGGATTGCAAAACACTGTTGCCCCGTTTTTGTAAAAACATACATAAAATAGATGTGAAATACTACATCCGAAATCCTACAATGTCATTGCTTAATGGTTGGTTTGTAGGTGATTCTTACCTTTTTTTTACTTATCTACATTTTCTGATTTGCCACAATGAACAGATAATGACTTGTGTAATGAAGAATAAGTAAAATGCAAGGAGGATGGGGGGGAAGAGAGCCTTTGTGGTGACCTGTTTCACCTGTGTGTTCTTCCCCCAGGTAAAGTTTGCCAGAGATTCCGGCTCTGATGGGCACAGTGTGAGTTCCCGGGACTCTGCGGCTCCTTCTCCCGTGCCTGGTGCTGACGGCCTGCCTGCTGATCCCACAGTGTCACCGCCCACGTCAGTGCCTTTCAAGTCAGGGTAAGATGCTAGAGTCGTATCAAGCCCTATTATTGTCCATAAACATTATTCTAAGAGGGGTTCAGAAATAGGGGTGTAGTTGCAAACTAAACAATTTCTAAATGTTAAAAATGGGATGAGGAAAATGGGAAAAACACACACATCAGATTTTTCTGACAAAGGATTAATATGCATAGTCTGTTAAAGTACTAAGATATTTAAGAATGCCTGTCAAATCCTGGAATAAAATTGGGGGGAAAGCATAGTCACAAAATATATACCCAAGGGAAAAAATGTAAATAATAAGCATTTGGATGGAAAATTGTTCCTCTTCACCAGCTTTCAGAGAGTAAGCAAACTCAAGAATTAAAATTCCGTTTTACTATTAAATTGGCAAGCATCTTGAGAAACAGTCTGTTCATCCAGTGTCATCTGGACTGGTGATTACGGATTTTGTTTCCACTCAGGATCTGTTCTGCTTGCTTTCAGGGAGCCTGCTCTTCGTGCCAAATCTAATTCCCTCAGTGAGCAGCTCACCGTCAATTCAGTGAGTATATGGATCTGTCTCCCTCACCCCCCAGTTTTCATGTGGAGGGTAGAGATTTTTTAAAACTTTTGAGAACTGTAGATTTAGCTAGAAATTGATTATTTTATTCATATTATTTGGGAGTCAGTATAAATTTGCCTGGGCTTCTGCATAGATAGACCTGGATTCAAATCTCTATTGTTATAGTCATGTGGCCTTGAGAAACTTCTTTGATCCTCAGCTTCTTTATTATTAAAATGGAAGTGAGTCTCATAGCCTCCTTATAAGGTTCTTATAAAGACTGGAGATATGTCTGTAAAACACTGAGCTCAGAGCCTGCTTGTGGTGTGTTTTCAGTGATCCCTCAGGAGACTCGTTTGAGGTTCAAATGAAATAATGCCTGTGGAGTTTTAGTGTCAGGCATATTGTAAAAGCCGATAATATTGTCTTATTATTATTGTAATCACTACATATTATTGTAGTTATACTGCGTATCTTCATACTTTTCAACCTCGTAGAGGAAGGAATCTTGCACTAATGCACCAGCTAGTTGACTTTGAAAAGGACATTGGGCCTCTGTGTTTCCCCAAATAGAAGATAAGATCAGCATTCTGTTGAAGTAAAATTTGGGTTTGAATGTGCTTAGGAGGATGTACACTGTAGTTTGCTGCTGTCCTGCCTGGTTCAAGATGGCATCTGAGTTTGCTGCCTGTGGATGAGGTGATGACTAAAGGACTTCAAGTTCTAGAGCCAGGATAATTGTGTGGAATGAAATTGATAAGTAATTTCTCTCCACCCCTAGTTTACTTGTTTATATTCAGCCCGAAGAAAGAATTATTAAGCAAATAATTGATCTGAGATGTACAGAACGTGATCTCCTAAACTTAGAAGATTAAGCCAAAAAATCAGAAAAAAAAATTGAAAAACAGTTATGATTTCAGATTTTTGAACAGTCACCAAAAAATTGTCCAGTATTTACTCTACAGTGCTCTCTAGACACAGCTACTTTTGTCACCTATTTCTAAGTTTCAGTGACTTGTGGTACACTAGTGGCCTTTTTCTTTTTTTACTTTTTTAAAAATTGAGGCAAAATTCACATAACATAAAATTAACCATCTTTTTTTACATTGAAGTTTTTATTTTTTGTTTTGAATAGGTAATTACATTCATATGGTAGAGTTAGCAGAACAATACAAGATACACGTTGAGAAGACTCACTCGCACCCCTGCCCCCATCTACCTCATTCTGTCTCACCCTGCCTTTGGCAACAGCTTTTATTAGTTTTTTATATGTTCTTTCAGTGTTTCTTTATGCAGATGCAAGCAAATAGGAATGTATATTTAATTTCTCTCCGCCTTGCTTTTTACATATTACTATATATATATAACAATGTCTTTCCACATTAGCGTATGCAAAGTTTCCTCATTCATATTTTGTCTCTAGATCATACTATTTTATTGCGTGGAGTCCTTCTTTGATGGATCCAACTTTTTTGATTATGCATCTCTGTCAGTTAAGAAAAAATGAGTATATGCTCCCAGTTTATGTCTATTAACAAATTACATAGTAAAGCACTGTTAATCCCTGTAAACAGATTTATTGTCTTGTTGCTGTAGCTATAAAATTATTTTAAAGTAGAGGTTGTGGTCATTTCTGTGCTCAGTGGATCATCTTGGGCACCCTCAGAGGAATGTGTTCTCCACCCTGAAGGCTGTACTTTGAACCAGTTAATGGATACAGATGCTTCTAGCACAGGGACTACTGTGAGGTCGGTGTGACTGCACTAGTGTGCAGTGTGCATTCAGTGCCAGGTCAGAGTTAAAGGAAGCTGAATTTAGAACAGAGCTGCTGTTTCCTTCCCTCCCCAAATCTCTTCTGAATGTCTATCTACTGACTTTCTTCCTGGCTTTTGAGAAAGTGTTATCATCTAAAATGCTTTACTTATTCCTTTAATCTGTACTTTAGGTTTTCATCTGTAAAATGAGAATAATTATGCATGGCCAGGAGACTTAAGTGAAATGAAGTAATACATATGAAACCACGCTGTCCAATCCAAACATACAGGGAATTATTTTTACTGTTGTTATTATGTATGACCCATGCATGTTTCTAGGCCAGAAAATGCTCTCATTTTCTAGAAGAAATGGTTTCAAATAGATATGGCAGGGGAACTAGTTGGATATGATACAAGAGCCACAGACATAGAGTTAACCAAAGGTAATGAACCTTGATGACAGTGGTTTTTATGACTTTCCTGTCTTTTTAGAATCCTGATACAGTCAAGGCCAAGTTGATCTCTCGGATGGCTAAAATGGGCCAGGCCATGCTGCCCATCCTCCCACCACAGCTGGAGTCCAGTGATTCAGAGATGGAAGTATGTTCCCCTGCCTGTGTTAGGGTGACTAGTGCAGAAGTTGCCATCTTCTGTTCCTTTCGTTGAAATTACTACTTTTTCTGCTCTAACCCAGAATCATTATTTAAGGGGTTTACATTCAAAATGATGCAAGTTGGTATTGATACATGTGTAGCAATTCTGAGAAATGGAAGCAATTTCCTACATCTACCGCAAGAACTGGGCAGTTTTAAGTAGGTAATTTAGCCTTCTACTGAAACTCTGTTGCCAGTAAAAATCACTCTTGAGGTCTTCCCACTGATGTTACCTGTTACTGAAGATCACACTGTTGTGTCTTTAGTCATTGTATGTGGTATGATTTCTTTTTGAAGTTCAAGAATTTTATTGCAACCAGATCAGTTTTTTCCGTTATGCTTAGAAACTTTCAGGTATAAACATCACATGAGTTTTTAAGAAATATTTGTTATTTCATATTTAGATCTAAATTTTAATCCATCTATTTCAGGGGAAAGGGGGAAGGGTTTATAGGAACAAGTATAAAGGACACATGGACAAAAACTATGGGGGGTGGAAATGGGAGGGAGGTGGGGAGGGCTGGGGCGGTGGCCTGGGATGGGCGTAAAAGACAGAAAACTGTACAGGAACAACAATTAAAATAAAATTTAAAATAAATAAATAAATATTTGTGAAAAGAGAGCTTGTAAATAACCATAATGGCCTAATTTAGATATGTGCCACACTCTCCCTCATTTTCTCTCTTGCATCCTCTTTCTAGTTTACCAATGTACCTGTATTGTTACAGCTAGCTACAATAACTAATAAACAAAATTTTGTTTATTTTGTGCCAGGCCAAAAAAAAAATCCATCTTAAAATTGTTGTATAATATGAAGTAACAATTCTAATTTAATTCTTTTCTGGTTGGTTAGTACCTTGTTAAATGAAACCACCCTTTTTCAATTGAAACGCTTAGTAGAGATTAAGTTTTTGGATTCTTTCACTTTGATGTAAAGCACAGCAAAGATCATACTCCTAAGAAGCATTTTTTCAAAATACCTTTATTTTTCACAACTTTGTTTTATCTCTTTTTGGAAAAGCTCTTAAGTAGATTTAACATTTAAAGGAAGATGAGATTTTTCATGTTGTAAGATGAGATTTCTATGGCCTATTGTCATAGGATTGATTTTTATCTGATCTCCAGAAACAAAATTTGAATAAGATCATATTCTTTATTAAAAATTTTAAGTGCTACTTATTCTTTGTAGAATAATTTAAATTATTGAAAGAAGAAGTATATTTAATAAACAGGGCATTCTTCTGTATATATTGCTCTGTAACCTGACTTTTAAACTTGATGTCATATCATGAACATTTATGTCAATAACATAAGTAAGGTAAATAAATAAAGCATAGCATTATTACCTTTAAAAGGGCAACCCAGTGCTCTATGATACTGATTTATCATAATGCCATTCACTGTGCTGTTAAACGTAGGTTAGTTTAGAGCTGTGGTGATGCAAAAGTGGGGTGCTTCTCCAGAAACGTGTAAGACACGTCTGAGAATGTCAGGGGCGAGGAGGCATTGCAGTGGAAGAGTGTCTGAGCCTTCAGCCCCTGAGCTGCAGCACAGCCAGTCACTGTCACTGTGTACTGTGCCGCAGGTTTTTCTTTCCCTCCTGTGCTGGAGGAGGACGTTTATAAGATGACTTTCTTTAGAGTTACAGTAGGGAACAACATTGCTTCGATTTTTATGAAAAGAAAGATGGGGAAAAAAACACTAAAATATATTATCCCAAAAGATTATGGTAATGAAGTGCAGTGAATCCTACTGTGTCTGATTTTCACTGAGTACTTGGAGGTGTATGGAGATTATTTGGCAGAAATGAAGAGCCTGTATTATTTCCTGGGTTTCCTAGCAAGAGACCCCACTTCTGTGGGGACAGATGACATCAGTCTTACTTATGGTCACTGCTTTTTGGGTAAACGATACGTTCTGGAGAACAGTCACTTTAGCTGCTTCAAATAATAAAACTTGAACAACTTGGAATATTTGAGGAAATTATATTAAATTATTTGAGATGGTTTACAAGGAGAAGGGATCTTATGCTATTACATAATAGAGTGTTTCCTCCTAGCAACCTGCACCCTAAGCTCTTGCTGTCCTGCTTACTTTCCCTTCCTCCTCTTTGCCTAGGAACCCTGTGTTGTAAGCAGGTTTTGGGGGGGACGGTGAGCCTTAGTGTTCACTTCGTGACTCGTACATAATAACCGAAAGGCTGGTGCCTGTTTCAGGAAGTGAACGCTCTGCGAGGAGCTGGGCAGCCCGTGCCGAATCCACCTATCCAACCCTCCCTTCAGCCAGCCCAGCCTCTGCTACCACAGGTGACCACACACGGTAAGGAAGCTCTCCGAGGCTCTGTGGCCTTGAATTGGGTCAGCACCAAAGTTACCATCACTATTCCTTAAATTGTTAAGCATTTTAGTACTGAAAACTGGTCTAGGGTGTAAAACTCGTCAGTTTGTCTCTGGATAGGGCGTTTTCAGACCTGGAGATGTCTTTGGTCTGCCTGCTGTGTTGCATTGTCAGTTTTGCAGATCTGCACTCCATTAATGAGATTAATGAGATTACATAGAGTGCAGATCTGTGTAATTCTGTACTTCCTATCAGCTGATGGGATTGTCCTTCTGGGTCACATGTACCCGAGAACACCCACTTTTGTTCTTTTGGCCCATTGCTGAGACTCCAGTAGAGTTGGTTTTAGGAGATTAGGTGAGGATTGTGGTCAAGTCTGAAGCCCAATGGTATGTAAGGTGCTACTCTGGACTCATACAAGCAAGGATGGCTAACGGTGAAAACTTCTTGCTTTATCTTAGCACCTCAGCCGTCTGTTACTGGGCTCCAAGCACCCTCTGCTGCCTTAATGCAAGTTGCATCTCTTGATTCCCACTCAGCTGTATCTGGAAATTCCCAGTCCTTTCAGGTAACAAGGTTTTAAAAGCATATCATTTATAAGCTATAATTTATTACAGTTCTAGTTATTCTCTTTTCTTCTTCCTACACAATTTGTATAGTAGCAGCTCCCTACAGCCAGAGATTATAGTTTTTCCCCTTCCTGAACCACCACTTTTTTATCCCTAAACCAGTCAAAGGATTACATGCCTTATGGGTTGTTATAAAGATTAAATGCAAGAACAAACAAAGCACGTGGTACAAAACCTGGCACACAGTCAAGGCCCACTCCACATTCATTTTCTTTCTTTTTCACGCATATCTAGTTGAGGGGTATAAATTTACACCTTCTTTGTTCTTGTCTTTCAAACAGCTGAGAGGCTAAGATTCTGCACTTTACTCAGCACAGTAGTTGTAGGATAAGGGAGGAGGCTGCATAGAAAATACAGCTGGACTTGTGTCTATCCTCCAAAAGTGATCCCTTAAAGTAGGTTTTTTCATTAAAAAAAAAAAAAGATTTTATTTATTTATTTTTAGAGAGGGGGGAAGGGAGGGAGGAAGAGAAGGAGAAAAACATCAATGTGTGAGAGGTACATTGGATCAGCTGCCTCTCACATGTCCCCAACTGGAGGCCTGGCCCTCAACCCAGGCATGTGCACTGACTGGGAATCGAACTGGCAACCTTTTGGTTCACAGCCAGCACTCAGTTTTTTTCAGCTTTTACAGAAGGCAGTGGCAGCAGCCTATCTGCCTCTGCTGACTGTCAGGATTGTGGATGTGTTCTTCTGTCGCTATGCATTTGATGCATAAGACATACTCCCAGTGGTAACAGGGCCTCACTTGGTGATTCTTAATGGAAGAATAAGAGTGATGGTGGGCAGGCTCTGTTCCATTAGGGTGGGGTGTATCAGTATTGAAAAAGTATCACTTGCCCTCTCTTCACTCCTTGATGGAGAATTACCATCTGTAGACTAAGATGTTTTTAAATGTGTTATTGATGGGTAGTTACATCTGTCTCTGGAAATGAGCTGCATAGCCGCATTTTTTTACTTCAAGGAAGAATAACTGTCATCATTAAAGGGACAGCTGCTGTTTGTTGAGCATTTACTATCTGCCAGGCACTTAACTTACCAGCCGCTAGGAACTTTACATACGTGTCACTTCATTTAGCTCACACAACAACCCTAAGAAGTGGTGTTATTGTTTTCATTTTATAGTTGAGGTGAGTGAGGCCCAGAGGGAAATGAGAGCTCTTGGTTACATAGAGAAGCATTAGAAAGTAGCCAGGAAGAGGCCTCCTTTGGAACCTGGTGGTGGATTTGGTTTGGCATCTCAGAGCACACCTCTTCTTTTACCTCAATGGAAAGTCAGCAGAGTTGTCTTAGTTTCAACATTTCTTAGACCATAAGTAGGCCCTACAGCTGGGGAATGAATTCCTACTTAATTAAATTATGTCTCCAGAGGACTGGGGACTGACCGGAGATACCCTACCCCCAGGTTCTGGGTAGGACTCAGTGACCCGGTAACAAAGCTAGCACTCCTGCTGCAGTTCTTATTTGATACCAAACCTTAATCTCATCCATCTCCAGCTTCAATAAGTTTGAGTCTCCTTCCAGCTTGTCCACTTTATTTCATCAAAGATAAATTAAGCAAAAAAGAAAGACACAGATGTTTTATAAACTGACTGTAACTTGGCATTTTCTCAGCCCTATGCAGGTGTGTCAGCCTACGCTTATCCTCAGGCATCGACCTTCACCTCCCAGCTGCAGCCCGCTCGGCCCTTGTACCCAGCACCGCTCTCTCAGTCTCCCCATTTTCAAGGTAGGGAGTGATCCCTTCAGTTTCTTATCTTCTGCTCTTGCTGTGCTCTCCTTCCTCCCATCCCTGTTTTGTGTTTACTCCAATTATATCTCTCTTTTCTTTCTTACCTTTTTTCAAAGATTTTATTTATTTATTTTTAGAGTGAGGGGCAGGGAGGGAGAAGGAGGAGAGAAACATTAATGTGCAAGAGAAACATCAGATACTTGCCTCTCGCAAACCCCCAACTGGGGAGCTGGCCCAAAACCCAAGCATGTGCTCTGACTGGGAATCAAACTGACAACCTTCCTTCTGGTTGGCGGGACAACGCCTGACACACTGAACCACAGCAGTCAGGGCTTATCTTTTTGTAAATAGCTTTCTTGAGATGCCATTTACATGCCATACAGTTCATTCACTTTAGAAGTGTATAATTCAGTAATTTTTTGAGTAAGTGTAGAGAGTTGTGCAACCATTACCACAACCCAGTTTTAGAACATTTTCATCATCCTTCCAAAAAACCCTCATCTCTCTTTCCTGGCTTTTATTTCTTGCATTTTCTTCTACCAGCCCTTTTTAATTTCTCTGCTAGAGTGGCTCTGCGAATGAAGGTTATAGAAAATAGTAAAACATTGGAGGAAATCAGAAGAAAGCAGAATGACTGTTTGTGGATATTCAACATCTCAAATGAAAGTGGATTTGTTAAAATTTTTAAATTATGAAAATAATATACTTTCATTAAAAAGTCAAACAACACAAAAGGGTGTAGAGAGGAAAGCACTGTCCTCCATCATTAAAATCCCCTGACCATAGAAAACTGTTATTAACAGTTACTTGGATAACTTTTTAGAGCCCTCGTATGCATGTACACGTGTGGTTGTCTTGTATATAAAACAAAACAAAATGAAATGTAAACAGCTGCGATGGTATTCTCCCTTCTTGTTCTATAGCTTTTTTAAAATTTTTAATTCTCGTTTGACATGTTTGTTGATTTTAGAGAGAGGATTATGGGGGAAGAGAAACATTGATGTGAGAGAGAAACATCAATTGGTTGCCTCTCGCACATGCCCCAACCAAGGACCGAACCTGCAACCTAGGCATGTGCTCTGACCAGGAATCAAACCGTGACCTTTTGATTTATGAGATGATGCTCTAACCAACTGAGCCATACTGGTCAGGGCCTACAGCTTGCCGTTTACATAATAATCACCTTTGTTATTAGGATAGTGGTGGGGAGAAGCAAGTATATCCTACAATGGGTTCCCCAGATGCAACCTTTTCTGGAAGCCCTGCCCCTTCTCTGTCTAGGAAATGATGAAATCTGTCATCTCCTCTGTAAAGCCTTCCCTGATTGTTACCATCACTCCCTCTTCTCCCAGAGACACAGTTGTGTATATATGTCACCAAGGAGTTAATCTTGCTTTTCTTTATGCTCCTTTTGTATCTTGTACATGGTCCATTTTTTTGCACTTAAAACACTATGGTAATGATCTGTTTACATGTGAGTCTCTTCTCACCAGACTGAACTCACCAATGGGCAGGAGCCATGTTTCATTCATTGCTGTATCCCTGGCTCCTGGTACAGTGCCTGGCACACAGTCAGATAAATGGAGAAGCAATCTGAGCTTTTAGTGCTGTGGCAGACCACAGTGGGCGTACTTGTGCCCTTGGACCAGACTGTATCCCCCAATGCATTTTGCAGGAGCATAGCATAGCTTTGGAGCCCTTTTGCTTCTGCCTGCTTCTGGGGTCAATGCTGACATGGCTTTCCTACCACCCAAGAGGAGGGCTGGCCTGGGGGCCCTTGGCCAGAAAGAATGTGTATTGTTTTGGGAATGGATTGAACTCCCTCCTTATCTCCTTTGGGAGCAGCTTCTTGTCCTTTTCTTGACCTTCTTGACCTTTTCTTTGCATGTACACAGTGAGGTAATTTAGTTTAGAGTCAAGTGTAGGACATGTGCCTCCTTTGTCTGCGACCCCTTATAATGAACCTCAAACTGGAGGGGATGCGGTCCCTCTCTCATACTAACCCGCTGCCCCCTGTGCACTCTTCTGTAATGTGAGTAATAAACAGTGTGTCCACATCTGCTAGTCTTCTGAATAACATGAACACTTTTCTCAGAATAGCATGAACACTTAAGCAGCTGTCCTGTTTGGGGCTCCTGCATTACAGTTGGTGTCACGAACAGGATATTCTGGAAAATACCCATTTAGCAGACTGCATATGATAACATGCCAGGTGGGGAGGCCAGGGGAGAATCCTGGAAACAGAGGGGAATCCTGGGCTGGTGTGCCAGCACTGGGGGGCGGCCCCAACGCTCGCACTGGCCTGGCAAAAGACCTGCCTGGGGGGAAAGGAAGAAGGATCCAAAGCAGAAGTACAGACAGTACTCCTAGTATTTGGAAATGTTCACTTCCTTCTTTCCTCTGCTGAGAGAGCCATTGGCTTTTCCTCATACAGTATCCTTGGCTCCAGTTTCATAACTTTCTTTTTCACTTACTTCTGCTTAGGATCTGGTGACATGGCTTCATTTCTCATGACTGAAGCCCGACAGCATAACACTGAAATTCGAATGGCAGTCAGCAAAGTGGCTGACAAAATGGATCATCTCATGACTAAGGTGACTGAGTTAAGTTCGGGGCTGTGTTGCAAGTGGGTACAAGCAGGGGGTACAAATAGGGGGTAAACTCTTCCTTGGTTTCCTGTATTCATAGTAGTTAGTAGTTATTTCCCTAGAAGGTAGTTATTGTTTTGGAATCCATTTAGCAGAAGAAAACTCTAGCTTACATTAGAGATTGTCTCAGAAACTCATTAGCATCCTCAAAAAAGTGGTTCTGTGTTGGATAGATTATATTTCCCTATTTAAAAATTTCTGACAGAAGTCTTTCTGGCACCCCTTTGGTAGGTTGAAGAGTTACAGAAGCATAGTGCTGGCAACTCCCTGCTCATTCCTAGCATGTCAGTTACAATGGAAACGAAGATGATCATGAGCAACATACAGCGAATTATTCAGGTGAGAGTGATCGGGAACAGAACACTCAGCCTGGAGGTCTTGCCCCTCCTCTCTCCCAAGATGCACTGCCCTTTAAACCTCCACTCTGGAAATGGAGAGCATGTGATAAATGCTACACTGAGTTGGGAAATCTGGAAAGTCCATTATGGGTTAACTCAGTCCAAGTGATTTATCACTATGTATTCAGGAGGAAACATTTTTTTTTTACCACATTTCAGAATTTTGCTTCATTTTATAGCCATTTATGTGTTTAATCTATTGAGCATAGTGGTAAGGTATAAATTGATATGTTGTTTTAAGTATTATTTCTATATGGACATAAGTTCTAGTTTTTTATCTCAAAATATATAACAGTGTCATTGTCCAAGTTGATTCCCTTTTATTGGGTACTTTTCTCTTACAAACTTAAGTTGTACATCATACATTTTGAATTTAGGAGAATGAAAGATTGAAGCAAGAGATCCTTGAGAAGAGCAGCCGGATAGAAGAACAGAATGACAAGATTAGTGAACTAATTGAACGAAATCAGAGGTAATAACAGACATAGGACACTAGCTAGGGTGGACAAAAGTGTTTAATTTGTAAATGCCCGAGTTAAACAAATGTTTGCTTAGGGCAGTTTATCAGTATTTCTTTTCTCTGTTTCCCGCCTGTCATGTAAACTGTTGCTTATTTTCTGAGAGGCATTTCAGTAGAAGGACCTCAGTTGGCCTGTGTCTGAATCCCAGCTCTGCTCTTCTTCATTTGTTACCTGGCTTTGGGGATTTTGTTTATTCCTACTGGCCCTAGTTTCCTTGTCTGTAAAAAGTAGTGTTCATACTTAGAACACTGGTATCAACTCTTCTCTCTTCTGTGTAGGCTGACTCCATTTAATTCACCAGAACTTCACTGATTTCCGTGTGAAATCCAAGCGTTTTGTAATTTTACTAGATCCTTTTGAAGACTTGCGGGGTGGGAATCAGGGGTACATATCATAGCATATAGTATTTCACTTTGAAAAATCATTCTTCACGTTTCTTTTCTCCAGTGTCTCTTGTCTCTCACGTCGAAGCGGGGCAGGGAGTGGCTTTCTTTTCTTTTCTCCTTGCAGCCTTCTTACTCCAGTCTCTTGCCTTCTCATCCCCTCTCACCACACACCCTTCCAATTTCTCTTCTTCCTTATGCTAGTTCAAAGCAGTTCGCCTCCGGCCCAGGTTCCCGCCTCCAAACTTGATTACTCCAGCTCTAAGGGAAACAAAATGCCTTCAGATTGTTTTCATGAAGGTCTAGAGCAATGTTGTGAGGATTGGATGCGCATTGGGTTACACCTGGAATACATTTGGTGCTTGACAGATGTTTTCTTTTTCCCTGTTTATTCATAGGTATGTTGAGCAGAGTAACCTGATGATGGAGAAGAGGAGCAACTCACTTCAAACAGCCACAGAAAACACACAGGCAAGAGTATTGCATGCTGAGCAAGAGAAGGTAAAGTAACTGGGGAGAGAAAAGCCCAGGATGTGTAGAGCTGAGGAGTGGTCCTATGTACGTACTTACATGTCTGCTTTTCAGCAGAATTTTTGCCATCATTGGGAAGAGAACGAGTAAAGTTTGAATAGATATTAATATATCCATCATCCAGCTATCTATTATGTAATATGCTTTGCAATAAATTGACTCAAATAATTACTGATCTTAATAATTTAAGGTAAGATCTGGCTTCGACATCTGTCACCCCACTAATCGCCAGGGTTGACTCAGCTGATCTGGCTGGCTAGGCGGGTGTCCCCTTCCTCCCTCACCGATCCATGTGTGTCCCCCTGAAGCTGCATGCTCAAAGAGGACACCCTTCCCCGGAAGACCTTCCCCACTAGAGGAGAGGACTGGCCTTCGGTCAGAGATATGTGAGAAGCTGCTGCTCCCCTGCCAGAGCCTCCAGCAGGCCCCCAGGGTCCATCTGTGAGAGCACATAGAGTAGTCAAGCTTGCAAGACTTCAGACACTCCAAATGAGGCACTGTACGTGGCAGTCTGCCTTTCTTTTCACGGTATAATTAAAATTCTTATTTAAGAAAAGATTTATACAGCTTATTACAAACTAAATTTATTCTGTTGACAAAAATAATAGAAAATTCCTGTTATACCCTGTAACAAATGTTTTTAGTGAAATTTAGGATTTAGTTTGCTCCCCCATCTGTGTCTCCCAGAGCATTTTACAACACTGCTGTTTGACGTCAGGCAGTTTGGAATTAGGAATTGCAACCTGCTGTGGAGTAGGGGTAATGAGGATTCCAGTGGGCTTTGGGTTGGGATCCACTGATTCTGAAGCCCTTCCCTGTCCTGGCTCCAGTGACACTGTCCGGAATAGATGCCTTCCTGTTCGGGCTGCCACTCCTCAGCTGGGAGATCTCAGCCCTTCTGCTATTTTCTCAGAGGTTTAAGAAATAGTTTATATTTTGTATTTGAATTTTTTAAAAAAACATAAGAAATTGAATGGAATTCACTTTATAGCTTGTGGAGTTTACTCACTTTCTCATATTCTTATAATGATAATGATTTCTTACTTACCATATTTTGCCATGTATAATGCATAAAATTTTTTGGCCAAATTTTTTAGGGAAAATTGAGGATGTGCATTATACATGGGTAGTACTAATTCCACATCTATATAAATGTTTTTAATTCTTTTATTTATGCTTATGCATTAAAAGTGTAACTCTAGAAAGCAATAACAATATCCATAAGTAAAATAATACCCTGGAATACAATACTCGGTGTTGTTTCTAAATATAAATAAATAAATAATTGAATTTAAAAATTGAAATGAAAGATTTTTTTTCTGGGCCAAAAACATGGGTGTGCATTATACATGGGAGAGCATTATACCTGGCAAAATACAGTATGTCCCATGCTTTTATTCTTTGTGTTCTCTTAGGCATAGTCTCCAGGTAAATAATATCTTTGAACCCATATCCTCAGATAAGCAGTGTCTTGCCCTGCACAGCCCTGTCCACTCCTATTCTTTCCCATTGCTACTTTTCACCATGCCTTTGTGGTGTGGCTGAGTCCTAATGCCTAGGTCAGTTCAGCAGCCTATGACATTGGTGTCATTAAACAGTACTGGAGTCACCTCACCACTCCCCACTCTTTACTCTTTCTCCTTCCTCTGTTTTTATTTTCTTCCTTTCCTTTCCTTTCCTTTCCTTTCCTTTCCTTTCCTTTCCTTCCTCCTTTTCCTTCTCTTCCCTCCTCTTCCTCCTCTTCCTCCTCACCCAGGAATATTTTTTATATCCTAACAGGCCTTTCTGTGTATGATCCTGAGATAAAAAGAGCTTTTGCGTGACCTTCAGCTCTGTGTGTCCCTCGTTGAGAGAGTGATCACCGGTCCCATGGCCTCTCCTTCAGTGGTCGTAGCTTCTGCGGGGCTTGTAGAAGTGGTCCTCAGTCTGGTATTAGGGGGCTCGCAAGCTACAGAGAGATGCAGAGCTCTCTGAGCATTGTTTAAGTAGATAAGTAAGTTTAAAACTGCCGTAAGGAAGGCAAGCGATAATAAGAAAGTAGACAGCTATAAAAATGCGTGTAAAGTACAGTGGTATAAGAGCAGTAATGGTAGTAGCAATATAATAGTACAGGAGAGACGGTTCAACCCCATAAATATGTTGCTGCCCAAAAATCAAGTCTCGTCACCAGAAGAGCAGCCCCTTACTGCCTTTCCTGTTATCTGACGTCTCCTGATTTTTATAGGAATGAGTTCAGGTGAAATTAATGTGGTATTTGTCATTTGTTTACCATTCCTTTTTATTGACATTCTTTTAATCATTATTTTGCTTATTGCTGTTATTACATAACATACAATTAGAGAGTTTTCTGGGGTAGTTATTTTGGTTTCATCAGATGTTACTTGAGAGTATTTCCTAAGGAAAGATTTCTGCAAGGGGATTCCTGAGTCAGAGACTTTGTACATTTTGGAGGCTTGACTTTGGTTCAATACAGGTTGAAGGTGGGCTTAGCTCTCTTCCTACAGTTCAGTCAGCATACAGTGTGTGAGGTCGGCTCATCAGTTAGAGACAAAGAACACCTGTGTTTAAAGTGATGTTATGCCTTGTTACTGTTCAGGCCAAGGTGACAGAAGAGTTAGCAGCAGCCACTGCACAGGTCTCCCACCTGCAGCTGAAAATGACTGCTCACCAAAAGAAGGAAACAGAGCTGCAGATGCAGCTGACAGAGAGCTTGAAGGAGGCAGATCTCCTCAGGGGCCAGCTCACCAAACTGCAGGCCGAACTCTCAGGTATGTCTTTTGTGGAGAGGGCTGGGACTTTGACCATTTAAACTTAAGGAATTAAACTCTTTCCTTCCTCTCAGTACATGTAGCTAATGCTCATGAAGTTTGTGAAGATTGAGCCAAACATTGAGGTGGACCAGTATAGACCTACATGATGGTTTGATACAGAGGACAACGAAAGAACTGACTCTTCATTTAGAGTTGAGCACTGGCCATAGTTCCTCTTTGTTTGAGCAAGTTTGCCTTCGGTATCTTTGGGTTTATAGTTGGATTCACAGGCCTGGGCGTTAGGGTTCCTCTCACTCATGACACAGTGGAACTTTGTGAAAGAAGTGCTTCCTGTATTGGTTGCTGCTTTGGGAGAGAATGGATTGTAGCTCTTAGCCAGCACTCAGGACCGCTTCAGCTTGGCTTCCGCCCCATTCTCCCGCTCAGTCCATCCTGGCTCTGGTCATACCAGCCAGCCTGCTGCTGCTTTCAGCACATCTTAGTTGTTGCCTTGCTTTTCATCCATGCTGTTCTCTGGACTTGGTGTGCCCACCATCACCAGTATTTGTCTCCATTTCTTTCCAAAATCTGCCTCTTTCAGAAGCTTTCCTTGTTTTTCCCCTACATTTGATCTTTAAAATTCTTTCTTTCAAATGTTATTATGACCATTCTCACATGTTGCTTTTATCAGCACTGTTTATATGTATGTTTTTCCCTTTTGAATGCAAGTCCCTGGGAGGCAAGGGTGGCTTCTTGCTCATCTTTGTGAAGTTCTTTCCTCCAAATTAGTGTTAATTCAGGGCCTGGCACAAAGGTGGTGCTGAAGCCAGGGTGACTTGAATAGATTGGAAAGACCCGCGTGTTGATTCATCCGCCTCAGTGTATAGAAACAAACGTGGAAGGCACAGATGGGACCTGTGGGTGTGGCTGGAGCAGCAGCAGAGTTGGGAAGAAGCAAGGTCACTGCCTGCTTGAGAGCTAAAGAGCACTGATGTCAGTTGGTGTGGTGATTTCTTAAAGATAAATCCCTTTTCGTTTAGAACATAGCCTGGGTGCATATGAGAGATAGGCTTAGACTTGAATGTCATACAATATCCTCTCTTCTGTTTTTGTGGTGCCCCATGACAACTATCTTAAGAGTGCCTTAGGGTCTCAAAAGTTTTCCAAACAAAATAACTGTTGATGCATTGCATTTTTAAGAGATATTCCAAGTAGCTTTATTTGAGAAGGGATGTTTTGAAAGCAGACTCTTGGTAGAATATTCCAGCTACCAAGAAACTTGAGAATATCTTACCCAGGCAGTGAGAAAGGGCTGGACCAATATCAATGAGATGTGTCCAATGTGCTGTGATGGTGACTGACATGGAATTGTGGGAGCGATGTATTTTGAAGATGGTCTCTCACTGCCTGGAACTTTTCCATTGTATGTGTGGAAAGTAACATACACATACAGGGATAAATATGGGTTAGTGGGAGTCAGTTTATGGCTTGATGAACCTATTGCTGATCATTGAGGTGATGCTGAAAGAACTGAGGAGAGGATGCTTTTGTGGTAGGATCGGGAGATCACAGAATGCAGCTTTGAAGAAGCTTCTGGGATGTTATATAGCCCACTGTTACTCTAGTTCCGCAGCTAATTCTCTCTGCCATTTTATCTCAGAGCTCCAAGAAACCTCTGAGCAAGCACAGTCCAAGTTCAAAAGTGAAAAGCAAAACCGGAGACAACTGGAACTCAAGGTGACAGCCCTGGAGGAAGAACTGACTGACCTTCGAGCTGAGAAAGAGTCTCTGGAAAAGGTAAGTTTTATAACTGAAGTTCCTTTGTTGAGCCCCAGTGGCCAGGATTAGCTGTTTAATATGCATTTTTATTTTCCTTTTAAAAATTACAATAGTATACAAATAAGATAGAAAAGTATTGGGTTAGCCAGAAAGTCCATTATGTTTTTTCCATACAAGGGCTCTAGCAGCGCTTAGTTTTCTTTAACTTCATTTGAAACAATTTTGTTAGATTGTATTGTGACAGCTGTCATACCGCATGCATTTAAAAAAACAATCAAAATTGGTGAATTTTTGTGCAGCCATTTTAATATTGAAGATGGAATAAAATACCCAACATTTTTGACATATGCTTTATTACTTCAAGAAAGGTAAAAACACAACTGAAATGCTAAAAAAGATTTGTGCAGTGTTTGAAGGTGACTGATTAAACATGTCAAAAGTGGTGTGAAAAGTTTCTTGATCAAATAATTCTTTGCTATTTTTACATTTTGGCCAAGTAATTCTTTGCTGTGGGGCTGTCTTATGCATTGGAAGATGTACAGCAGCACCCCTGGCCTCTACTCCTTAGAAGCCAATAACAGGACATAGCTGACATTCTCAAAATATCCAAACCAATAAAGTTATTGGTGGGAATGAAAAATGTGTCTTTTATTTTGCAAAAGAAACGTAATGGACTTTGGGCCAACCCAATGTAAAATAAAATTGTTTTTTTTTTTTTTTTTTACTCTAATCTCATGCGTTAGAAGTAACAACTATAGCCCTGGCTGGTGTGGCTCAGTGGTTGAGTGCCAGCCTGTGAATCAAAGGGTCACCGGTTCAATTGCCAGTCTAGGGCACATGCCAGGGTTGTGGGCCAGGTACCCAGTAGGGGGCACACGAGATGCAACCACACATTGATGTTTCTCTCTTTCTCCTTTTCTTTCTAAAAAACAAAATAAATAAAATCTTTAAAAAAAAAAGTAACAACTATAAGTAATGTGTGGTATTTATCCTTCCAAATTGTTTTCTGTGTGGTAACACATGCATACACACTTTTATATACACATAGCTACACTGATACCATTTTTTGGACAATAATGGGATCATGTTGGATGCTTTTTCCCCAACATCATGGACATTGTACTAATAAGAATGAGAACTTCCTCATTGTTTTTAACTGAAGCATTGTAGTCTACTGTGAGGCTCTACCATAATTTACTTAACTATTCACCTATTGATGGATATTTATGTTTCTGTTTTTTCACTATTTCAAGCATTGCTGCATTGGACATCCTTGTACTATATAACTATTTTTGCAAGTTTATTTGAGCTTTCCCATAACATGGATTGTTTGAATTAGAATCGCTGGATCAGGAAATGCTACATATCTGAATTTTTTTAAATAAACATGAGCAGGTTACCCTGAAGCAGGGTGTGCTGGTTTATCCTCCCAGCACCGTGTGAGCAAACCCTTTTCCCATACTTTTCCCAAATCTGCACGTATCGGTTTTTCCGATCTTTATAGTCTGATGGGTGATGTGCTCTTGTTTTAATATGTATTTTTATTAGTAGTAAAGCTTTCATATATTTAATACCTATTTGTATTTCTTCTGTGACTTACTTTTTAATATTTTTTTTCCCTCTTTCCTATTGTAGTATTAGTTTGATTTGTAAACACTAGTAAAGGTATTAATCCTTTGCCAGTCACAGATGTCACAGATATATTTCTAGTTTTCTGTTTTTAAATTTTATTTATAGTGTCTATTGTTGTGTTAAAATTTTAATATCAGAGTAATTTCAGCCTCACTGAATGGAGTGGGAACATTTCTGTCTTTTTCTATTTTCTGGAATGGTTTAAACAGAGAAAGAACACACTGTTTCTGAGGTTTCATTAAAACTCTTTAGTAAAGCCCTTTTGGCCTAGTGCCTTTTAGGGGATAAATCTTAGGCTACATTTATAGTTTCTTCTATGATTTTATCAGGTTTTTTTTAAACCAATTCTGATTTTTTGGCTGTTTTCAGTTTTTCGTTGTTGTAGATCCTTGTAAAACACTGTCTTTATGAACATGGTTTATTACTTTCTTAACATAAATTATAATTTGCGTAATTTTTGGGTTTGCATATTTGAAAGTCTTTTCATAGGACTGCCAAATTACCATCTAAAGAGAGTGTACCCAGCCCTGGCTGGTGTGGCTCAGTGGATTGAATGCTGGCTGCGAACCAAAGGGTTGCTGGTTTGATTCCCAGTCGGCACATGCCTGGGTTGCAGGCCAGGTCCCCAGTGTGGGCCATGCAAGAGGCAACCACACATTGATGTTTCTCTCCCTCTCTCTCTCCTTTCCCTTCTGCCTAAAAATAAATAAATAAATAAAAATCTTTTTAAAAAGTATTAAATAAATAAATAAATAAAATGTACAAGCATAACATAACCAAAGACACTGAAATTGAGAACAGGCCAACAGTCACCAGAGGGGAGGGGGGAGAAGTTCCAGGGGAAAAGGGGGAGGGTTTGGGGCAACGGGTATAGAGGACACATGGACTGAGGCTGGTGGGGGTGGAGATGGGAGGGAGGTGGGAAGGGCTGGGCGGTGGACTGGGAAGGGAGTGAAAGACAGGGGACTGTACAAGAACAATTAAAATTTTTTAAAAAGTATATTTTAAAAGAATTTAAAATCTAAAAAAAAATCAAAGAAGTATGAGGGCTTATTCTGAGTGAGGGTCTGTTAGCTAAAGGGCCATAAAACTTTGGGGAAACGAACTCTTTCTATATTTGGACCCTTATCATTTATTGTTTTAAGAGAATTTTTTAGTTTTAATTGTTCAAGAGCAGTTTTCTGCCTTTTCCTCCTGTCTCAGCCCCATTTGTTTTTGTCCATGTGTCATTTTTCTTGTTCCTGTGGGCCCTTCCCCTTTTCCCCTGAAATTCCCTCCCCTCTGGACCCTTATCATACATTGAGGGTATTACCAAAGCAGGTTTCACAGAATGTTATGCTTTCTTTTTTAGGCCTGATTGCCTGGGGAATCTGTCCTTTCCAGCACAGGGCCCTACCTCTGGCATTGTTTCAGGCTTAAGTCAGGCAGGGGAAGCAAGGCAGCCAAGAGATTAGGAGACTTCTCACAGACAAAATGAGGACTCAGTCTATATCAAAGCCAAGAGGTGAGGGTACATTACCCCCTTTTTCTATAGCTTGTCTCCTTAGTTTCTTACGGTCCCAAATTCTCTTTACTCAGCCTTAACCATGGGGGTTATGCCTTCTGAAACCAGGCAGGGCATTTCCCAACAATTAGTCATGTAAACCATGGTCCTACATGTGAAGTTTAGTACCATGGACACTATGGGCACTTCAAGCATTATGCCTTCTGGAGATCCCTCAATTTGCAGGCCTCATCCAGGGACAAACAGAAGTCATCCTCACAATAAATTATCCAAAGGGACATAATGTCAGCCACATTACATTTAAAAAGAACAGTAAACTTCCAGAGGTCACCCAGGAATACTCAGCACTTCAGAGATGTTTTTGCAGGGACAGATGTGCACAAGATGAAGAAACTCTAAGCTATAAATATATAATTTGATTTTAATGGTGAGGGAAATTTTTCAATTTTTGTTTTCAAGGCATTTAGTTAGCTGAGGAAAACTGACCTCACTTTATGGGTAGTCTGTATTTAGAGCATTCCCTCAGTGAGTCTGAAACCAACATCCCAATTATAGAAATAAGAATGGAAGACAACTGTTCTTGAATAAAATAGAATTAAAAATAAGTAAATGAGTGCATAAAAATAGAGGCTTAGAGATTATTAAAAAGGAAAGAAAAGAAAGGTCTTAAGATTTCAAGTTGTCCCTCAAAGGCCTACAGGCCAGAACTACAAACCCCCTAAATTCTGGATGGGCCATCTTTGCTTTAAGCTCTGCAAATTCATCTACCTGTGAAATGGAGGAAAATAACTGCAGAACGCCTTTCCTTCCCAATTTGGACAGTGTGTAGGAACAACACACACAATGAGAACCTTCTGGATGTTAAATGAAGATACTGATTGTTTTTTTGTTTACTTTAAATTGAATTTAGATACAACTATATGTAGATTCCAAATTTCTAAAAGTGGCAAATAGTGATTTCAGGAAGAGAAATAGCACATTTCAAACAAGAATCTGTATAATTCAGGATGGAAGAAATCTGTTTTGCTGGCAAACCAGTATACAGGTGCCTCAAAGTATCATTAAAACAAGTGCTCATCCATGATCAATGGAAAAACATATTTGAGGGCTAGAACACCAGGGTGGTTTCCATTTAAAAGAATGCTTACTGGACCATAATCAACAAAATAAAAAAATGAACAAAATATAACCAGAGTCATTGAGATTAAGAACAATCTCACAATAGACAGAGGGGAGTGGGGAGGGAATAGTGGGTTGAGAAGGGTTTTCAGGAACTACTATAAAGGACACATGGACAAAACCCAGGGGGAGGGTGGAAGAAAGGGAGGGAGGTGGGTTTGGAGAGGACGGGTGGGGGGTGGGGAGAAAACATAGACAACTGTAATAGAGCAACAATAAAATAATTTTTAAAAATAATAAATAAATAAATAAATAAAATGTACCCATTTATTTTCCTAACAGCAGAATGTAAAAGTGTCCACTTCACTGTTAAGATATTCCCCACCTCTTTTTTTTTTAAAGATTTTATTTATTTTATCTTTAGAGGGGAAGGGAAAGAGAGAGGGAGGGAAATACCAATGTGTGGTTGCCTCTCGTGTGTCCCTTGCTGGGAACTGGCCTGCAACCCAGGCATGTGCCCTGACTGGGAATCCAACCGTGATCCTTTGGTTCGCAGGCCCGCGCTCAATCCGCTGAGCTACACCAGCCAGGGCTCCCCACCTCTTAATTGTAGTTAAAACTCTTCTTGTTTTCCTCCTTGTCGCAATTTTTCTCAGCCAGTAGCCAAGAATGTTAAGTATATAGGGAAAATGAAGCTAAAAAAGTGCATTGTTTCCAGAAATGAAGAAAGGACTCAAGTGAGGTCAGTTACTACCACCACTATCTCCATGTGTCCTCTGTTAAACAGCCAGAGCTGATGATGTTCTCTTGTTTCTAAGAACCTCTCAGAAAGGAAAAAGAAGTCAGCTCAAGAGCGCTGTCAGGCTGAGGAGGAGATGGACGAAATTCGCAAGTCATACCAGGAGGAACTGGACAAACTTCGACAGCTTTTGAAAAAGGCGCGGGTGTCCACAGACCAAGCAGCTGCAGAGCAGGTAATGAGAAACTGAGCACTTTGGGAGCAAAAGGAAAGTGTGAAGGACTCAGAAAAGTTTCTAGTTTCTTCTTTAACCTTTACGGTGATGTTTCTTATGGTCAGTGCTCTCATTTTGGAGAAAGATAGAAGAACACAATCTAAATATATGCAGAAGAGGCAGGATTCAAGTGGACAATCTTTCCATTTTTAAAGCTTAGTGGAAATTTAACTATATAAGTAAAACATGAAAAAAAAAGTCTTTATAAAATATTCCAAATGTAGTAAGGCTAAAAGTCCTCAACCACCAGATATCATCTTTCAGACACATTATTGCCCCAGAAAGGGAGGTGGGGAGAATTGATTTGTGTAATCAGGCAGAGAGAAAGCAGGGATAGTGGCAGGGCACAGCTGGATCTTAGTCCATGTGACAGTGGCCTTTCTCCTCATAAGTTTGTAAATTTCTATTGGTTTGCTCAGGTAAGTAGAGTGAATTGAGACCCTCAGTTTGAACATCTCTGGGAATTTTGACAAAATTAAGTTTTTTCTGACTCTGTAACATTTAGGGCCTGGCCCTGAAAAGTATGATCACATTACGGCCCTGCCCTCTGGGAACCTGTCTAGACAAGTCACACCTTTATCTGGCTGGAGCCTTTTGGAGTCCTGACAACTAATGACATCTTCCTTCGTACCTTAAAAAAGTACGTTTCCTTTCAAAATAACCAAGGTCTTCCAAATAGTTGTTTCCCTATGAAGTTGGGCTGTTAGCTTATGCTTTTTGCCTTATAAAAGATAGGCTTCTCTAGATGCAACTGGACCCCCAGGATATGGTGATTATTTTTCTTGGCAGCTGTCTCTAGTACAGGCTGAGCTGCAGACCCAGTGGGAAGCAAAATGTGAACACCTGTTGGCCTCCGCCAAGGATGAGCACCTGCAACAATATCAGGAGGTGTGTGCACAGAGAGATGCCAGCCAGCAGAATCTGCTCCAGCTTCAGGAAAAGGTAGGTGTTTCCCTGGGGCCAGGCAGCCTAGGCAGCCCAGTTAATTTGAGGCAAGCAGATTGTCTGAGTGCTGTAGGTTCTTGTGAACATAAAGATGCTAATAGCTTGAAAACAAAAGTCACCACGCGTTCAACTCTCCACAGTAATCTCCTACATATTTATGGGAGTGGCAGCTGAGTGACCTACAAAAATAAAAATAAAAAGCAGCATTAGTATTCTGGCACATGTTTTCCATGACTATTTGATCCTTCTTTTTTAAAAAAAAATTTATGCATTTTATTTATTAATCCTCACCCAGGGATATGTTTATTGATTTTTAGAGAGAGAGGCAGGGGGAAAGAGAGAGAAACATCGATCAGTTGCCTCCCATATGCACCCCAACCGGGGATTGAACCTGGAACCTTTTGGTGTACGGGATGATGTTCAACCAACTGAGCCACCTGAGCAGGGTGATCTTTTATTAAGCAAGTACTTATCGAGTGCCAGTTGTGTTCCAGACACTGTGTTAGGGAAAAGGCTTACAGAGAACTTTTTCCTCAAGAGCCTCACAGTTGAGAAATGGAGACAAGAGAGCAACAAAGGTGAGCGTTAAGTTCCATGAGGCCCAGAAGGGAGTGCCCAAGGGACAAGAGCCAAGAATGACAAGTGGTTTTGGTAAGGTGAAGAGGCAACAGAACATCCTGGAAAAAGGCACTGAGATAGGATGGAGCATGGCTGTGATGGGATCATCTTGGTATAAAAACGAGACAGACAGGCAGACAGAGGAGGTGGCTTAGGGTCATGGTATGCCAGTCTCCATATATTAGAGGTCAGTTTCTTTCCTTAAAGTATCCAGTTGAAAATCTTTGACTCAAAGATGATAAAGGCAGTCTGGTAAGTGAATATAGGTTGCTTCTAATTTCCATTGCTTATATGTCTATGTGACTAGAGTTACAACCCCCTTTTTTTCATTATATTCTTGACCTGATTAGGAATGAGGCAAGTGACCTTGTTGGGAAAGAGGAGGAGAAGGTGTGAGTTGAGACGGAGTGATGAGGAAAGGGGTGCTCTGAGTCAGCAGGCCTGGGGTGAGGGAGGAGGGTGTAGACATCAGCGGACCTACGTGAGGTTGACACTGGGTGCTTAGCACAGCTCTTCTGCTGTGTTTCCTGGCTTTCACCTGCTGGTCCAGGTTCGCGAGCCCACAGCCATAGTCTGTTTGTTTTGCAGTGTTCAGCCCTCCAGGCCCAAGTCACCGCCCTGATGGAGCAGAATGAACAGCACATCAAGGACCTGGAGAAAAATAAGTCCCAGATGTCTGGTGTTGAAGTTGCTGCCACTGACTCATCAGAGAAGGTGAGCTGGTAATTTAAAGAAGCAGCGAACCATGTCACTAGGCATTCAGAAAGAATGTGGCCCATTCATTGGGTTGATAGCTTTCTTTTTTCCTAACTTTGGGGATGTTCCACTTGTCTGACTTAAGTACAAGTTAACCTTTGGAACCTGTCACTGTGGTGGTAAACCCTAAGGACCCTATCCCAAAGTTTTGACAAATAGGGGAAGGACCTCTAAGTCACAGGAGAGGAATGGGGAGTGTGCCCAGCATCTACTGGCCACTGACCCTGGCAGCCCACGGCAGCTCTCGTGGTGGTCACGGTGGGAGGGAGGCAATAATACACGGCCCGTAAGCTGTCTCAGGCACACGTACCTCAGCTTACCTGTCCTTGATGGCCCTTCTGTCAAGTGCAGCCTGTCATTTGGCATTGTCCTATCCACAGTGCCCATCAGTGTCTGCGTTCATGACCAGCTGTGTTCTGCTGCAGAGTTCTGAGGAAGCTTCACTTTAGCCTTCCAAAACCCTTTCTGGAATGTATCCCTTCATCACTTGAGCAGCATACATTTTGACACTGCATTTTTCTCTCCTCCCATCTCCACTCAGGTCAAGAAGATCATGAACCAGGTGTTCCACTCCTTGAGGGGTGAGTTTGAGCTGGAGGAGTCTTACAGTGGCAGGGCCGTTCTGGGGACTGTCATGAACACCATCAAGGTACGGCCAGCTGTGGGCTGTTGCACTGAAATGGGATCTTGTTTCTTTTTTTTTTTTTTTTTTTTTTTTTGGGGGGGGGGGTCTTGTTTCTTAAGTGCCCTCTAAGGGGTGGTGTGTGAAAAATTATTCAGAACTGTTCATCGATAATTCAGCTGCCTGGACAGATAGGCATGGGCAGCCTCCTGAGAAAGGAAGAAGCAAAGGTGTTTGAACTAGATGACCAGTTGTGTGAATAGGGCCTGAAGAACTGGGAGTGCCTGCCGTTTGCCTCTCGGTGATCACCTCTTCTTTGGCTTTTGAAAGATGGTGACTCTTCAGCTGTTAAACCAACATGAGCGAGAAAAGGGAGAGAGCAGCAATGAAGAAGAGGAAGACGAGGAAGAACAAGAAGAAGAAGAGCAACCTCGGAGACCTTCCCAGGAGCAGTCAGTCTCGGCCAGTTCTGGGCCGTCCCAAGTACCCCTTAGCAGGGAGAGGCAGGTGTCTCCCATGGTGCCATCAGAGCAGGTCGTCAAGAAAGCTGAGCCATTGCCTCCTGGGTCCCTCCACACCCCCCAGGAGGATGCTCAGAGAAGGGAAGGAGAGCCCACAGAAGCAGAGGCACTCTCAGAGATAAAAGATGATTGCCTCCCTGCCAAACTAGCCTGCATCCCCTCCCAACAAGCTCTGGGCCCCCCGACTTCAATCCCCCCTCTGCCTCCGAGCTGTGTAACTGTGGATTCTGAGTGTGAGGAGGCATTTGCTGCCAGCCCATTGGGAAATGCCTGTGTTGAGCAAGAAAGCTCCACAAGACTGTCCCTGACTTCAAACTCTAAGAAGGGGGACCCACTGCCCTTGGAGCCTGAAAGTTCAGGAAGAGTGCTTCAACCTCCAGAGAGCCAGAAAGAGGAAGATGTCACTGGTTCCACTGGTCCCTCCAAGGAGCTATCAAGCACAGAGGCAGGTTCTGCACCTGCAGGAGCAACACTTGGACCCAACCACTCTTCTCAGCATTCCAGGTATGTCCCCTAGAGCAGAGTTTCAGGGACAAGGTGGCTGCAAGATTGGTTTTTCCAGGCCTGACAACTCATCCTTCAGAGACTGAATGACAGACCAACTCACTTGTTCATGCATTCATACATGTATTTATGCAGCAATGCCTACCATAAAGGGCTCTGTAGGCACTCTGACAGTGTGGTAGGAAAAGCAGATTTGGTTCTTCAGTTAAGGAGCTTACAGTCTAGTGGGGACTGTTATAAAAATATTATAAAAATATGATAAGTAGTCCTAGCTGGTGTGGCTCAGTGGATTGAGTGCCAGCCTGCAAAGCGAAAGGTCGCTGGTTCAATTCCCAGTCAGGGCACATACCTAGGTTGCAGGCCAGGTCCCCAGTTGGGGGCATGCCAGAGGCAGCCTATCGATGTTTCTTTCCCTCTCTTTCTCCCTCCTTTCTCCTCTCTAAAAAATAAATAAAATCTTTAAAAAATATAAGTTAAAAAAAGAAATGGTGTATAACAGAAAATAAAGGGAGGTTATTTTACTTTAGCTGGGTGGTTAGGCACAGATTCTGGGAAGGTAACATTTACATGGAGACCTGAAGGATGGAAGGGGGACTTCCACGCCAAGAGTGGAAGAGATTTCAGAAGGTGAGAACAGCACAGGCCAAGACCCTGCGGTCGGAGAGGACATGACACAGTCAAGGAAACAAATGAAGGCCCGTAGTAGGACAGAGGTGTGAAGCTGATGTTGGAAAAGGAGGCAGGGGCCAAGTCATATGAGATTTTGTGTCACTGTTAGAAGTTTGGACTTTAAGTACAGTGAAAAGCTATTAAAGGGATTTAAGCAGAAGAGTGACTTGGTCTGATCTATTAGTTTTGAAAGACCCCACAGCCCGTAGGTTGTGGAGGGAGTCCAGAGCACAAGGCAGCGGGGTGGGAGGAGCTCCAGGGCGGTTGCCCTAGCTGCTGGGTTCTCACCCGGAGCCTGTGAGTGCTGCGGTCTGGCGCAGGAGCCTTTTCTGTGATTTGATTTTCTTGATTTTTTTCTTTCAGTCTCTCTGGGGATGAAGAGGATGAACTGTTTAAAGGGGCAACTCTGAAAGTTCCAAAGTCCAAAGCACAGTCTGAGGAAGAGGATGAAGACGAGGTGGTAAGGAGATCCCAGGCACTGCCGAGTCCTCACGCCACTAGCTGGGCACCCTTCCCTGCTGGCTCCGAGAAGAGAGGTGGAGTCTGCTGGTGGCCCGCGGCCTGGGCTCTGTGTGCGGGGGCCCTGTGGGAGCGGGCTCGGGGCTGGGAGGGGGCAGTTCTGTAAGTACAGTGGGGATGGTCAGATACCACTTTGTTCTTGAAAAGGGACCATGATCTTTACTTTAAGGGAAGAAAGTTGGCCAGATTAGTCCCACATTAGAATGCTTAAGCCTCAGGTTTCCTCAGATTGGCTAGGATATTATTTATATTTTAGAGTTGGAAAGGACTTGGAAGATTGTCTTGTCCGGCATCCTTAGTCATAGACAAAGACACTGAGGTTTGGATAGATGGTTTATGAACCGAAAGCCACAGACTGACTTAATGGCAGAGCTAGGACAAAACCCTCCAGCTCTTACTATGACCGCCTGTTTCCGAGCATTTTCTGCTCCCTCCCGCTGCTTTCCAGCCTGCTTCCTGGTTTGGTCCCCACAAGGTCCCTGCATAGAAAATGGGTTAGGTGCTGACGGCATAGCTTCGGTGCGTAAAGCTCCAGAGCGAGGGCCAGCGGGGCGAGTGGCTGCCAGAGTGTGGAGCAGAGCCCCAGTTCTTGCATCTGCAGTTCCCAGCATTCTTGGCTGTCACTAGGACACTTTGCTGTGACAGGAACTTCACTAGAGCAAAATGTGGATGTGGAACACGGATCAGCTTCAGGCTCCATCTACCCCAGGAACAGAAATATGAGTTACAAGCAGTATATCGTTGGTATTGATACAATTGACCATCAAGTTCATTTCTATTTCTTGGGTATTCTGTAAACTGCGGTGCTTCACAGATATTCTCATTTAACCCTCTACTAATCCAGTGAGGTCGGCACTTTTATCTCATTTTCTAGAAAAGAGGACTGAGGTGCAGGAAGATTAAGTAACACACCCAGGGTTATATAGCTGGCCCAAGGTTATATAACTGATAAATACAGAGCCAGAAATTCAGTGGGAACAAAACCAAAGCAGTGAACCACATTTTAAAATCTTGTACTGTCTGCCCTGGCCTATGTGGCTCATTTGCTTGGACCATCATGCCATAGACCAAAAGGTTGCGGGTTCAATTCTTAGTCAGGGCACATACCCAGGTTGCAGGTTTGGTCCCTGGTCAGGGTACATACAAGAATTCAGCCAATCGATCTTTCTCTTTCACATTGATGTTTCTCTCTCTCCCCCTCACCACTTACCCTTCTCTCTAAAATAAAAAGGCAGTGAAAAAATGTTCTCTGGTGAGGATTAACAAAAAAATTGTACTGTCATAGTTTAGAGATAACTTGACTGATGCCCAGAGACAGGTACAAGGTCCATTAGTTGGTGGTAGGGATGGGGTCAGCCCAGGCGTCTCTGACCTTTTGGCTGGCCCTATGAAGAAAGATCCTGGGCCAGAGTAGCTCGCCAGAGCAGAAAATAGCTTGGTAGAAAAAATACTCAGTTAATGCCAGTCTCCAGCATCAGTCCCTGCTACCCCTTTGGGTCCTATTCCCTGCCAATCCAGAAGACAAAGGCCAGGAGCCCGCGTCATGAAAATGGGGGTGGGGGGTAGTCTCCTCCATGGCCCGTTAATCCCCCTCATCCTCTTCCTGGTTGGAGCGAGTGAGGGAAGGGCCAGTGGGCCCAGGGGAGTGGGAGGCTGTGGCACTGTGTTCTGGGCTCACTTCATCTCTTGGGATTCTCCACGTGCTAATGTGGCCACACCTCTAAATTCAGCTCTCTCCAGTGATGGGGCCATGTTCAGAGCCAGACAGGCCACTTTAGGCCACAGCATTGTTTTTTCAAATGTTACTGTGTTCTTCCCAACCTCCCTTCATCCTCCTGCATCCTCCCCTTCCTTAGGGCCGATCTGCTCTGCTTCTTTGTCCTCCTTCCCTCTCTTCCCTTCGACCCTCCTTTCTCTACATGAAGTATGTAAGTTATTGCGTGAGAGGAAACCTGTCAGATCAATGCATGTGTTTCACAAATAAATGACAAAGTTAGCCAAAGTTGGTCTTCTTGTCTTTGTTGAAAGATTGCTTCCCTTCTCTGCCTACTGTCTCAGCTTTATCTGGAACCCTAGGTTTGCTGGCCTCAAGGTCAGTTCTTTCAGTAAAACCCTAACCAACCACCTTCTTTCCAGCCTGGAGCCGGAAAGGGTGTCCGCTCACTTCACCTTGCAGAGGTGAGAAGTCCATCTGGAACAGGAACGAGTGAGAACTGACTGCTCTTTTTTGTTTTGTCAGAGCATGAAGGGACGCCCACCCCCAACACCCCTTTTCGAAGATGACGATGACGATGACATTGACTGGCTGGGATGAAGACCCAGGAACCTGATGCAAAGGTTTCTCTACTGACCCTCCCCTGAGCATGTTTTGCACAGCCAGCCCTGGGTCTGGGTGAGCCACAGGGAGAGGCGAAGGTGAGCGTTCTGAGGACAGTAGCCCAGGTACCTGAGTTAGCCAGCATCTGAGCCCCCGCATGGCTGGGGGAAGAGGAGCGCAGGCCTGCCTTCAGAACGCCGGAGTTGGCAGCAACTGACCCTGGTCCTGCCTCCGAGTCCCATTTGGAGGAAGGGCTGGTAGTCTCCTCCCCAGTCGTCACCTATGAGAGTCTTGCCCTCTTCCAAGCTCCTTAATCTCCCTAACTCAGACTGCTGTGGGGAGGCCGCCTCCATCTCCCAGCATTGGGGCCTGTCACCTGGGGTGAGGCCTCCCTGGTAGAACCAGGGGCGGACTACACCATCCAAACCCCCGTTCAGTTAATAGCCTTGCCTGCAGTCCTGGCACATTATCTTTTCTCTGCCTTAAGTCTTTGAGATTAAAAAAACTGAAATAAATATCTATAATGAAACATGACTCAAACTCTTGGGGAGAAAGGAATTTGGCTCCAAGGGTTGTCTGTGCCCCTCTCTGGGAATCTGAGGGTAGCAGTGGTAACAGACCCGGGCCGGTTAACATGCACAAACCACTGTGACATGTTCCCTTTGGCACCTGACCCTGGGCCTTCAGGCTTCAGAACCAAATCAGCACTCTGCTGCCCCAGCTCATCCCAGACACATTAATTTAAGGCGTCGGACATTGTGGTTCTCTGAGGACCACTCCTGTCATCCACTTGCTCCTGCATGCCTGGCCCTACGCCCTGGAAAGCCAGGCAGAGAAGGTGGGAGGGCCCTACGTTCCATCCATCACAGCACCTAAGATTCTTCACCTGGAGAGCAGCTGCCATTCCCTCTGAACTCAGCCAGGACTACTGGAGAAAACAGTAGTGAGAAATATTTTTACTACAAAGATCTTCCAAAGACCATTCAGTCTTCAGAAAGAATCATTTTAGTACTAATGTTCCTGATTTTAAGTTTGTAAGATAGGAACCTGAACTCCACTTTGCCTGCCTGACGTCATCCTCTGCAATGACAGCTTTGAGTCTGTCCCCATGCGTGGGGCTGGGAGGCAGCAAGAACTACCATTTACAAAACATCATTAACAAACAGGCCATTGAGCACTTTATACACTGTCCCACCTCCAGCCACCTTTGCAGAAGACACTGTCAGACCCATTTAGAGAAGCAGCCTGGCTCTGCCACTTATTAGGGTGGCTTTATTTAACCTCACTGTGCCTCAGCTTCTTCATTTCTAAGACAAGGACAGGAAGTTGCTACCTTGTTGTGAGAAGTATATGAGTTAATACTATACAGTGCTTAGAACACTGCCGAGAAATGCTAAGTACTAACCCGGTGTTGATTTACAAAATTTGTGTTGAAAAGCCTACTGAGTCATAACCATGCAGTCAGTCTCCCTAGTGCACAGATTTCTTTTGAAAGCCCTTTATTCTATAAAAAGCCTTAAATGTATCACATGCATAAAGATGTGACTGTATCAAACTGAACAGGTTACAGAACACCCACAGAGGGAGTAGGAGTAGTACCTGAGGGAGAACACCTGAGGAGGGCAAGAAATAAAAACAGGCGCTGGAGGCTCCATCCAGGACTACACAGGACATTGGGAATCTTAGGCCTGTTGTGCCTTTCAGCAGCTTTCTAATTCCTTGCCAGTGTGGTGTGTGTGCTGAAGGCCTTACTACTGTACATTGTTAGTTATTTCTGATCGTAAGTTAAAACATGGTTTTGATATATTTTTGCCTCTGCCCTCAGGGAAAGATAGGTGCTTATAATTAGGCCAACATAGGTATTTATAGTCCTCATCTCCCGCGTCAGTTACTTTTTTCATGGCACCCGACTACTATTGTTACATGAACAAAAGAATGACTCTTGACTAGGCTGGCACCGTGGGGTGTCTGCCTGCGGGCACAGGGTTTTAGGGCTGGGGCTGCCCTGAGCACAGGGTTGCCTTCATAGCGGACGGACTCGGCCCGAGAGCGCCCTGCAGCCAGCACTGCCAGCCCCTTCCACCCACTCAGCTCCTGCTGTTGTTCCATGTGCTTGCTGTTTGAAGAGAAACAGAAGATGGATCACACACTATTTAAAAATATATATTTATTAAAATTATTTCTTCTTTAATTCCAAAAGCTTAAGACCATCTTTTGTCTAGCCCGTGAGTACTTGAGCCTAAATGCTACAGGACACAGCAGTGGTTTTTCCTCCCTGGATGTCCTGTTGCCTTTTCTATAAAGTGAAGAGGTTCGAATATCGGAGAGTCCCATCTCTCTCTACAAATGTAATGTTTTGGTTTGCCTGCTTATTGCATCTTCAGTCATTCCCCCCACCCCCATGGCTTACTTCGTGTTTTAAGTGACTCAATCATGTTTGTTATGGGTGAGCAGCAAGTAATAAATACAAAGCATTCAGTATTACTCAGTTCAGTTCTCTGCTGTGCATAAAAGAAGGATCAGGATGAGTGGGGGCATTAAGGAGAGCTCCCAGACACCTGCAGCCAGGAGGCTGTCTCCTCCTGCCGCAGTGCAGCCTGACGGGAGGAGCTCACTCCATCCGCAGGAGTCTTGGCTGCAGTCCTGCTTCTCTGCCCCTAATCTACTGTCCCTTACTCTCCTCCCCCCCAAAAAGGGAAACCGGTCCCAGCAAATGCTGCCATCCGTCATGAATGAAATGAAATAATTTAATGAAAATTTTTGTTTGTGTTAATGTGCAAAATTGCCAACCAGGAGTTCACTGGGGAAAAGTGAAAAAGTTTGTCAGCGTGATCCACAGAAGAAACAAACAATCTTCACATGTTCCAAAGGCAAAGGGTGAGAAAAAGGAGCCAGCTTGGTCTCTGTCCTCCAAAGACAGAAGAGGACAGGACATGCAATGGAAGATGCTCATCTAGGTAAGGCACAAATCAGGAGAGCGAAGAGTGGCCAGGTTCCAAGCCCTTTACCCAGAACCTGCCTCCTGGTTTTGGAGATCTTTGGAAACTCTTTAAGTTTTGAGTCACAGATAAGTCATCATAGGCTCAGCAATCCTGCCTCCAGGTTCCATTCTCTCTGCTCTCCTGTTAGTCACAGCAGCCTGCTAAGGTGCAAGGCTATCCCTGGGCGGGCAGGCTGAGGAGAGGTAGCTGCAGTGGCCTCTGAGCTCCAGAGAGCAAGTGCTGGCTTTGGCTGAAAATTTCTAGGAGCTGGGAGTGAGGTGAGGACCAACCACCAGAAGAAAAAGGAGACTTGGGCCTGAAAGTGCAATGACTGGAGGGGGGCCCAGCTTTCTCCAGTGCTCAGCGCCTGCACGGCCCTCGCCAGCTAATCTATGCTGAGGAGTGGGTAGGCGAGGTAGTAGCCCACGGCGGAGCCCAGGACCACGCCAAGGAAAATCCAGGTGTTGTAGGACATAACAGCCAGCATTATGAAGTAGCCAATGACCACCTGAGCGACATGGATTAGAGACTGGCCAAAGTGAGACAACAACCACCTAGATAAAAAGGAGAGACAAGTTAATGTTCATAATAAGGTGAAAGCTCAGAGTCGGTGTCTGAAGTAGGGAGAACAGCTGAGTTACAAAACCAGTTTCTTTTTAAAGAGATATATCAGAAACGACTGATAGGGGAAAGGGACTTGGACAAGGAGCCTAGGACAATCACTTCTCTACTCAGCTCTGAGCTTCCTGGCACCCTAGGCAAAAAGGGAAAATGACATGTGCCTGATAGAGATGATACAAAATCATCAGTAAGGCAGATTGCCCCCCTGCCCCCCCAAATCTCCTCTGGGAGGCAGTATTAGAATGGAATGAACATGGACTTCGGTGACTAATCAACTCCTAGCTGTGTCTCAGCACAAATGGCTTAAAATGTCGTCATCAGTAAAACAGAAATAAGAATACCTCCCTTGGAGGATGGTGATGACTATTTGAGACACCCATGTAAGGAGCAGGCAGACTCAATATACACAGCTGGAGTTGGAGAAAGGGCAGAATTGGGGCCCCAAATGGTTGCCCTATCAGAATGGGAAGGGAAGAAAAGACACCAAGTGGATACAATGCTGAGAGCAATTCTCCCCGTTTGTGTGGGGCCAACTGCAGATCCCATCGTGGGTCTGGAAGTCTTAGGGGACTTAGGGGAGGGCTGGGTGGACACCCTGTTGCTAGACTGAGGCCTGCACCAGAGTTCTGAAGATGTGAGCCTCCCAAGTGGCTGTTCCTAGAGCAAGCTCTGGCCTGGGCATTGGGAGACTGAGCTACTGTTCACCACACTACTCACTAACTGTAAGCACTCTGACAAGCCCTGGTCCTTCCCGAGGCCTGTTTCCTTTCCGTGTCATGGGGTGAATGCCCTCTGAGCCCGGTCCCCCTCTCAAGATGAATGCAAGTGCTCTGCCCATTCCTCACCCTCACGGCCCACCCCCCAGCCCTGTGCCTGTTACCTGAGGCGGGGTCTGCTGACTGGGGGTGACACTGAGCTTGAAGAATCCTGGTCTGTCCCCTCGAGCCGCTCGCTGGTGGAGGTGGGCATGTTCACCAGAGTCTGGTAGAGCAGCTTCACCTTGGCAAACTTGATGCTTTCGTATAACACAGCCAGGAGCAGAACCACCAACACCGAAACGGCCATGCCTGGCAAAGGAAGCTGAATTGCAGAGACCTAGAAAGGCAAGCACTGCTCCCCTTCTGGCAGCTTCCCAGGGGACCTGTCAGCACCTCCACCCATTCCCTCTGAATCCATTCCACCTTCCTGTCTTGCAGTTTCTTCCCCACCCGCTTTGGGCTCAAAGCTTCTGCACACTTTCCCCCGCCAGCCCTTTCTTGGTAGGGCTGGCCCACTGCAGTGTGGCTCTGAGATTGGGAAGAGAGGCTGCCTGGAAAAGCCAGAGGCCAAGCGTGAAGAGGCCGTACACCACTGTGCCCTCAGCTGGCGGCACAAATCTCTGTTGGGACTGCTTGTTAAGGGAAGAGCGAGATCCTGTTTACATGTGTATACACGGAAAAGTCTGAAAGGAAGGCATTATCTCAGCAAATTTGGATACAGAAGATTTTTATTCTCACTTCATCTTCCAAAGTTTCACATGTCTATTACTTTCATAAAGGAAAAAACATTATTTTAACAAAAACATTAAGTACTTACTATAACTGCTGTGTAAAATCAACAAATTGCTACTTCTGTTGTATTGGGTTGGCCAGAAGGTCCGTAGGGTTTTTTCCATAAAAGACAGTTTTTTCATTTTCACCAATAACTATGGATTTGGCTATTTTGAGTATGTGGGCTATCTCCCGCTACTGGCTTCTAGTGGGTAGAGGCCAGGGTGCTGCTAGATACCTTCTGATACATAAGACAGCCCCATAGCAAAGAATTATTTGGCCAAAATGTCAATAGTACAAGAAACCACAAACCACTTTTGACACGTTTGATCAGTCACAGCACCTTCTCCATACACCGTACAAATCTTTTTTTGCATTTCAGCTGCATTTTTACCTTTCTTGAAATAATAAAACATAATATGCTGAAAATTATGCATATTTTCTTCCATCTTCAATATTAAAATGGCTGCACAAAAATTCACCAGTTTGGGTAAGTTTTTTTAAATGCACACTGATATTACAGCTATCACAATACAATCTAACAAAATTGTTTTGAATAAAGCTAAAGACAACTAAGCGCTACTAGAGCCATTATATGGAAAAAACTAAGCAAACTTTTTGGCCAACCCAATACAAATGGAAGGGTATTAAATGATCCAGCTATAGTATTTTATTGGGCTCCCAGGAGGACATCATCTGCAAAAGAGGCAGGTTTTTAAAATATAAAATTACAAGTAATTGAACACACGGTATCCATTCAAACAGTGCAAATGGGTATGCAGTGAAAAGTACTGCATTTTGCCATGTATAATGCACACCCACGTTTTTGTGCACATTACATACAGGATTATTATGCCCATTATTGTACCCATGGTATCTCATCGTTTTACCCATGTGTAATGTGCATCCTTATTTCTCCCTCAAAAATTTGGGCAAAAAAGTGTACATTATACATGGCAAAAATATATGCCTTTTCCCCAGACCAGTCTCCCAAACTGCAGTTCCCCTCCCAGAGCAGCCTCTGTTAGCAATTCCCTGAATAGCCTGCTAGGGATACACAATGTACAAGATGGGGCCAAGGTAGGTTTACTGTTGTTCTTACAGAAAATAATACAATAATAATAATGCAAGAATAAACTATTTTCCGCATACTCACTTTATTTGTCTGAGTAACAGCATCCTATTGTGCATACTCTTCCGTATCTAACTTCATCCACCTGGGTTCCCCTTAGTTCCCACACATCTGCCTTATTTCTGTGGCTTCATAGTATCTGTGACTATATTTTCCAAAGATGGCCACCTCACCACATGCCACCCCATACGTTCTTACAGTGCCAACACTCCTGCCAAGAAGTAATGGGGCTTGTCTTCCCTCCCAGTTAGCCTGAAAAGACTTTTGTGACTGCCTCGGTCAAAGAAGGTGGAAGTGATGCTCCGTGACTTTCGAGGCTAGGTCTTAAAATTCTGTGCTCTTCCCCCTTGTTCTCCTGCGACACTCATTTGCTCTTGGAACCCAGTCACTCTGCCACGAAGAAGCACAGGCCATAGGAGACACCACATGTAGGTGTTCAGACAACACCCCCACTGAAGTTCTAGCTAACAACCAGCATCAACGAGTGGACATAAGTGAGGATGTTTTCAAGGTGACCCCCTTTCCAACCACTGACTGTACCTGCATGTGAGACTTTGAGTGAGGACCACGTAGCAGAGCCCAATCGACTCAGAACCTTGAGAAGCAATAATAAAACGACTGTTGGTGTTTTAAGCTACTCGGTTTATTCCATAATAGAATACTGGGATGGTAATTCATTGCAGGGATGACCATAATTTATTTGATCAGCACCTGCAATGAAGGGCATTTGGGCTGTTTCCAGTCTATTGTTAAGATTCAGTTATTTAAGCTGAAACAATTCTGCCTTTTCAAGTCAAAGGAATACCTTTCTCTTTCAAACTGGTGTCTCAAACTGGGATCATATAGTTGATCCCAGGCGGCAGCAGCTGCTCTGGGCTCCCGAGCTGATGCTGGACAGTGAACCCTGGGTGAGGGAGGTGCTAGAGGCAACAGAAGGCCTTGATCTAGTTCTGGCTCTGATGTTTACTCCTTACTCGGTGTGTGACTCTGGATAAGTCTCTTCCCCTCTCTAGGCTTCAGGTCCTTCCCTGTAACAGAGGGAGGAGCTGCATCCCTGGCCTCTCTCTGGGCCATTGTGAGGATCTGTGGGATAATGGGCCCCTTTGCAATCCAAACAACAGTGGCTGCAAAGTTCCCACTCAGTGTTTATGCAAGAGAAGTCAGGCTCACTTAAATGTCCACAGAGTGTACCAATAGAGAACCCAGGCCTCCCAATCCTTACCTGCAGGACTGTGGACACTCCAGAAATCAAACAGAAGCACCACCTTATCCGAGAAGATGAAATGCATCTGAAAGAGAAGGGAGTCTGCGTCACAGTGGGCTGAGGGCAGTGGAAGCTGTGGTCCCTAATGGTCTCAAGTATCCTCTTCTAAAAGACCCAGAAAAATGGGGTCACTGGACTTGCGTGCTAGAAGGGCTGGCAGTGGCAATCATGGCCCCCTGTGGCCAGACAGGGCAGGGACTTACATGCCCAAGGTTCCGCAGTGGGTCAACAGCAGAGCTATAGTTGAGCTAGCCCTGCTCCAGGTGTTAATTGAGGTGGGGGGTGCCCATCCTCACTAGGCCAGCCAGGCCACAATGCTCAGACCAGGCTGAGACGCCTTTCATGCCCTCCAAACCCAGAGGGGAAAGTACCGGGCTGACAACCAATGCCTCTGCCCACTCCCAGGGCCACGCCACTCGGCTGCAGTGGTGTGTATCACGGAGAGGCCCAGGGGTGCTGCCCTCAGTCTGGACTCCACATCAGAAATGGTGCTGGGAGAAGCAGTGAACATGTGATGCCTGATCGCTCTTCCCAAAGAGCGCCCGGTCTGCCTGATGCTCTAGGAGGAGGCATCAAGGGCTTTTGATGCATTATCTCACTTCACAGCAGTGTTCCGTGGGACAGGGACAATGAGGCCCATCTCACAGTAAGGAAAAATGGGGAAATTAAGGTGGGAAAGATTAAGTCATTGGCTGAAGTTTACAAGGCTATTAAGTTGGCAGAGCTGGGATTCAAACCTGGGTCTCACTGGATGCCGAGCCAGGTGCACTCCAGCACACCGTGCTGCCTGTGCTATGTATGGGATGGGATCTGCATGGTGATTCTGAATGGCCACATTGGGCTCACTGGCTGTGTCTGGCAAGATGAAAAGCTGGAGGGATCAATTCAGTTCACCCTCTCGTCACCAGAAGACCTCGGCCAGAAGCAGCAGCTCTGCAAACACTGTCTCTGTTCATCACACTAAGGAGATCCTGGCTGGGATGGGCCTCTGCCTCCTAACACAATGGCAAATATTAGAGCCCTCCAACATCAGAGCTGGAAGGATCTTCAGAGAGTTGTTTTTAAAGCTGAGATACAACTGACATATATCATTATATCGTTTTGAGGTAGACACACTGGTTTGATAGATGGATGGATGGATTGCGAAATAATCACCACAGTACGAGTCTAGTTAACATTCATCATCACACCACACAGTTACAATAGTTTTTTCTTGATATAAGAACTTTTAAGATCTATTTTATTTATTTTCTCAGAGAGTTTTTAGTTCTCTGGTTTACAACTTTTTTCCAGGGAACACTGGCAAATAAAATCTTCCTTGTAAGTCCATTACATAAAACACAGGACTCTGGGTGCAAAGGGAGAGAAGTCTGAGCTCTGCTGGAACTCAGTGTGGAAAACACTGATCTGGCCCAACGCCAGCCCCTCTCTGCCCACATCGCACTTCCAGATGGGGAAAAGGAGTACCAACAGAGAAAGGGATTTGTTCACGACCTCATACGAAGAAAATGGAGAGGAAGAGGCGTCAAGGATCCATGGACAGAGCCAAAGGGGGGAAGGATGGACGGTGAGAGGTGGGGTGGGTGGGGCAGGGGTGTGTGGTGAGGGGAAAGTGGAGACAACTGTACTTGAACAACAATAAAAATAAATCTATAAATTCTAAATCTTCTCTAAAAGTGATGAATAAACTTGACCTGAGATGTAAAAAAAAAAAAAGAAAGAAAGAAAGAAAGAAAGAGAAAATGGAAACCTAGGCAGTCTTAAAAATCAGGTTGAAGAATTTTAAAATAAAACTAGCTTTTTATCCCCCAACATGAAAGTGGTACTTGTTCAGTGTAAAAAAACTGAAACAGTACCAAAAAGAAACTAAAACTAATTTGCAGTCCTATGCAGAGATACCCTTTGTTAAGATTTAAAAGGAGTATTTGTTGACACGGAAAAGTGTTCACAAAAAGATACAAAACAAATAATCCTGTGAAACTCCATTTATGCTGGAGCTGCACTCATTCAACCCAGCAGAAGCCCGGGATTGGCTCTGCAGTGGGGTCAGCGAAGCCCCTAGCACTGTTGGTCTCTGTGGTGGGGGTGGAGGAGGGTGTGACCACATCACCTCCTCCCTGAGTTCACCTGATCTAGCAGTTGGCATGACTGGAATGTCCTCAATGGCTAGTTGATCAGCCAGGTTCCCTAACTGGGTTCCTTCTATCATCCTTGGGGCTGGGCCAGCAACCTCAGGTGCCCCACACCACTTCCTGTAGTCCTGAACACCCACAAAACAGTAAAAATCAATTCAATCAACAAACATTTACTTTTGTTGTGCTAGGGGTGCAGATGTTGGAGATAGAGAGATGAGGGAGACAAGCACTTGGCCCTCATGAAGCTCACGGTCTCTGAGGGCAGGGGCCCCCCACCTCCCTCCTCCCACCCGTGGATGCCCTCGCTTTACCACCTGAGCTCCTCCTCCCCTCCCGGCTGCCAGCCTGCCCCAGTCCATGGAAAATTTGCCATCCACAAAACTAGTTCCTGGTGAGGCCTTTGGCTGGGGCAGGGGGGCGGGGGGGGGGGGGCGGGCAGGAGGTACTGCCAGCCAGGGAGGCAGATGGCTAGAACATCTTCTGAAGCAGGAAGAGCAGGTGGCAGTCAGGGGAAGACAGTCCAACAAGTTCCAAGCTGGAAGTGCCCACCCAGAGGGGCTGGCTCTACTTCACCGGGATTGAGGCGTTGCCATGACAAAGCCTCACCTACTCTGGCCTTTTCACTGGAGAAGTTTCAAAGCAGCTCTCTCTGAGCAGGGGCTTCAGTGTTCAATTAAAAGGCTCTGTGGTCAGATACCAAGGGACAGGGCTCTAATCTTTCCCGTGTAGGATGAATCTCAGTCCCAAGCAGCTGAGTTTAACTTTTATCTGCGCTGTATTCAGGGCCCCACCCTGAGTAGGGACGGGCTGTGCTGAAGGAGAGAGCAATCAGGGGACTTTTCGTCTCTATTTTCTCGTTTGGGGGGGCGTTACTTACACTTTGAGGAAAAACTCCCTCATATGTAAGCCAAAGAGTTTAGAGGAGATTAAGGTGTCTCCCCTGGCTGGGACAGTCTGGGGCGCTTGTGCCCATCTACTTCCCCTCTTAGAGGGACGGCAGCCTGGCCGGGGGCGGGGGTAGGGGCAGTGCGGCTTTTGACCAAGTGACCTGTATTGCCTTCTGTATCTTAAATTCACGACATTCTTAATGCAGGAAGAAAATTAATGATTTTTTTTCCCCAAAGACCAAAGAGTCTTGCAAGCTGTGATTCTCTGCAGTCCAGGTGAACTCCCCCGAGAAACATAGTTTATCTGTAACGCTATTTCTGACCCAAGTGTAGGGAGGATGGAAAGCAGCTAGGTCTAGTTGTTGTCCCCCGACGCGCCGCCCCCCTTCCCCCCTCCGGCGCCAAATCAAACCACGAACTTGCCATGACAGGGAAGTTGCCCCGGGGAGTGTGCGTCCCGTAGCAGGCTGAAATGCACCGAGCTTCCCTCCTCTTCCTAGGAGCCTCCCTGGCGTTTTCACCAGGCTCTGCGCCCTGGGCAAGGAGTTACCGGACTGGCTTGTCTTTACCCACTGCGCCCCCACCCTCAGCTGCTACACAGCTGGTGCTCCATAACTGCTAGGCGGCCGGCCGGACGACCCAGCAGGAGGCAGAAATAAGAAGAAAACCGAACAGCCACCTCCAACCCTAACTCTCGCCTCTCCCCAACCCTGTTCTTGTTGTTGACAATGCTTCTAACACACCCCCTTCACCAGCCCTCAGGCACGGGCGGTGGGCACCCCGCGGGGCCGAGAGCTGCAGCTGGAGGGGCTCCGCCCCGGCTGCCTACCCCGCGTCCGCTTCTCTCCGCGGCGCCCAGACTCACCTCCATGGTGAGCGCGCCAGGGGTGCGCCGGGGACAGATCTGCCCGCTCGGGTCTCCACGTTCCAAGTCCTACAGTCGCCGCCGGGATCGCGACCTGAGCCTGGCAGTCACGTGGTCGGGGCGCGGCGGGCGCGCGGGCGCCTGGGAGTTGTGGTCCCACTGGCCCGCACCCACCGCCGAGGTGGTAATGGAAAGGATCTCCCTGACGGACAGGCTGATGGCAGGAACCACTACAACGGGCACTCACCAGGCAGGCAGCAGCGGCAGAGGGAGGCTCAGAGTGTCGGGAGGGCTTGTCTCTGGGTCCTGGCTTCTGGAGCTTCCTGCCCACTGAGCCCCAGGCGTTGGGCCTCAGCCTGAGCTGGCAGCGACTGACCGGCTTCTGCAGCACCAAGGGCTGAGGCTGCAAGGCCCCCAGGAGACGCTGCGCGAACTCCTGGAGGGACTGACAAGACCAGATGTGCGGCCCCCGCTGGGCCAGCAGTCAAGGTGGAACCCAGCCCAATCTTGCCAGCCCTGTGCATTGGAATGGACTCACGCGTCATACCCCGGAGGCATGGAGGCTCACTTGCACACCATGGACTTCTTTTACCCCTTGGTGGTAGATCCCTACAGAATGGGGTGTATAGCTTGTGCCAACATGCTGGGTGACCTCTATGCCATGGACATCACTGAACGTGACATGTTAATGTGACTCAGCATCAGCCAGACTATGACTGAGGAGCAACGAGAAAAGATAACCCCACTCACGGTCAAAGGCTTTCGGATGCTGCCAAGGAAGGAGGGACTGCTGTGACTGGGGAACAAACTGTGGTAAACCCTCAGATTATAGTGGGTGGGGTTGCTGCTGCGGTGTGTCCTCCTGATGCATTCATTTGTAGGGGATGTGCTGGTGCTAACCAAGCCCTCAGGAACCCAAGTTGCTGTCAATGCTCACCAATGGCTGGATAATCCTGAAAGATCGAATAAAATAAAGATAGTGGTCTCCAGAGAACAGGTAGAGCTGGCCTCTCAGGAAGCCTGCTCAGTATAACTACCCCAAACAGAACTGCCGCCGGGCTAATGCACACAGTTAAAGGCCATGCAGCCTCAGATAGCACAGGCTTTGGCATCTAGGACACTCTCAGAACCTTACAAAGCAACACTGAATGTCCTTTGTCATTCCTAATCTGCCGATCATTGCCAAGATGATTGCCATCAGCAAGGCCAATGGGCACTTGGGGCTCCTTCCGGGAACCTCAGCAGAAACTTCTGGGAGATTACTGATTTGTCTGCTAAGGGAACAGGCTTCTAGCTTTTGTTCCGAAATCAAATCTTTCAGGCATGGAGAGGGTCACCAAGCATGGACCGTCGACATTGTGGAAAAGGAAACCTGGACAGCCTGGGTTATTGACAAGCCTTAAGTTATTGAGGTCTTACCTCGTGGAGCCACTGCTGCTGCCCTCACTCCAGACAATTCCAGGGCCTCCTCAGGGCCTAGCTCATGAGATGGAATAGCAGGAACTGTTTGGACTGCAGAGCCTACGTACACAACCATGGACACTCTCCTCTCGAGTTGATTGATTTTAAGAACAAAGTTACAAAGCAGGCAGCAGGCGGAAGAGTTCCACAGCTGTCCTTCCTAGGTGATTTGAATCAGCCAATCATAAACTGCACATTCCAAGGCTAGGAATAATATTTTTTACTTGGGGCGGGGGGGGGATTTGTTTAACTCTTGCGTAGAAGAGCAGCAGAAAAACCTATCTCCTTTTTTCCAAGAGCAAAATGAGGCTATTCCAGTTTGAGGGATTTTTCTTGGCACTGAGTTGATTCATTTCTGCACAGGGAGTGGGACTATTCATTAAAACTACGTACATACCAACAAAGTAGTTGAAAAAAAAATTTTAGATCAGAAGCAAATAAGTTTGGGCCAATACTGCTGAGAAACACATTGTTAAGAGAGATCTTGTAGTGCAATGTCACATTCTTTATTAGACTTTGCTGAAATACTGCCTGTTTCCTGCTCTGGGCAATGATTGAGCAGCTTGTCTATAACTGGGAAGGGACTGTCTGAAACCGCCTGATTCGGTCCCTGTCCCTGATGTCTCTCCCTCAAAAACTCTTTAAGGACTAGGGGAGGTGAGCACTCTCCAGAGCCCGGGCTTGCGTGGTCAATAAGATGTTAAATCTTGTGCTAACAATTCCTGGTGCTTTAATCTATAAAGTCATTTCTAGTGAAATCAATAAAAAGGACTTTGTTGACATTTTTTTTTTTTTTTAATTTTTAGCACAGAACCAGGCAGCGGGAGCTTGCTCAATAAACGGTAGCGGTTGTCTTCATTAGCGGCACCTGTTTTCGTCCTGCGAAGGCAAGCAGCTGCAAAGTATCAAGCCTGCTGAAGGTACAGGGATTCTGATGGTCTCAACCTGAAAGCCAGTGGGAGTTAGAGGGAAATCAGGGACTGCGGCAGTTCCAGGGAAAGACTCCAGGACTTGGGCACCGTAAGGAGATCTGGGAGGGAGGCGTGGAGGAAGCAATGGGAAGAAGGGTTTTGGATTTCTTGAAGCATCTGGGCCCCAAGAGCTTGAGAGGGATTTGATGATTTAGGTATAATTTTTCACTCTCTGGGCCCCACCTGGGAAGTAGGAGTCAGAAGACTTGACCTTCACATAATCAGGCTCCTGTGCATTCCCCAACCCCCACCCCTGATTAAAGGATTTGTAACACAGCTTTCTTCCTTTGACTGTTTTTGTTGGCTTTGTCACAATCTGATGACTTTCATACTTAGTTCTAACTTCCTTAAGTGTGTTATGGTTTTAACACTTAGCCCGAAAGTTTGAAAGTATCCCTGTTCTTTCTGAGCCACTGGAGACTCCGCTGCTCCAGCTTCCAAACAGAGAACTGGAGCCAACCATAGAATTCCTGCTCCTGAAATCACACCACAGCCAGCCAACCTTGGTCTGTGGCAAGAGGTTCTTTCTCGGTTTTGTACTTTGATAGCTGTGGAAGCCCTTCTCCTCAGGAACAACAGAGTCAGCCCTGCCCCTCCGGCACACAGCTAGACCCCCCTCCCCAGCAAGTCCACAGGCAGGAAAGATGCCTTGTGTGTCGCAGAGATGGGCAAGAGGCCCTTTAACTGGGGCACTCAGTTTATTCATGGTCACCTGGGGGCGGGGGGAAATCCAGTCATTTCTCCTTCTGAGGCGCTCAGTACAGGAACTTGAGGTTTCACGAAAAGACCACATGCATGAAATGTTACTGCTACAGGATATCATGCAGAATGGCCTTGATATACAGATCAGGCTCTGTGACCCCCAAGGGTGCCACTCTCTCTCTCTGGGCCACAATGAAGGGTTTCCGGAAGGGATGACTTCTAACTGCTCCTTTACATGCTATTGATCCACAGTTGTAAGTGAGCTTGAAGTTGGAGTTGAACACTTCCTGACTAAGACTTTTGCATGTTTTCCATGCAGTGCCATTTAGCTGGCCTCCCAGGTTCTCCCACAAACCTCAATTATTTTGTATTAGAATATGAGGAGCATTATGTTGCTGTATGTGACACGGGAAGTGTGTGTACATTTGAGGTTGGTCGGAGCGTGGAGACAGAGCAGAGCATGTTTGCAGCAGACTTTGTGCTGGAGAAGCTGGAGCCAGGCTGTGACTTACCCAAAGGCCCAGTGCAGGGCAGCCTCCACCAGAGATGGGGATCGAACCCAGAGGAAATAAATCCACTGGGTCTTAAGTTCAACCCCTAAACACTCGGCCATTCCTAACCAGAATTGGCTGAGTGGTTAAGGGCATGTTCAAAGTCAGGAATTTATTTTGGGGACAAAGAAGAGCCACCGAAGGGCTTTTAATGTAAGGTTTTCTCCCTGGATTTTCCCTTTCCTTTCCCGAATGGCACTGTGTTGGTGAGGCCTCCCCTGACCACCCTGCTTAAAATTGCGGTCCCCTTTGTATTCTTTGCCCTCCCTACTCTGCTTTACTGTTTTTCCATAGTACTTATCACCTTGTAAGCATACTGTTTAATCTGGTTACTCATTATTCCTTTCTTGCCATTCAAATGGAAGTTCAAGGAGAACCGGGAACTCTGTGTTTTTGTTGAGGAAGGCACCCCAACATAGCACATCACAAAGCAGACCGCCAATGAACATTTGTTACATGAATGAACCAGTCCCAGGGGGCAGACACGCTCTGCTTCATTGCTTCAGAGGAAGGGAGTGTCAGAAACAGAAACAGCTTCTGAGATGGGATGGTTTTGTTTTTCAGGAGAGTTGCGGAGGGTTTGGGGTGATTTGCGGCAGGAGTGAGAAAATGATTTATAAAGAAGCACAAGGCAAAGCAGGGCTGCCCTTCCCCCGCAACCCCCAACATGTTGGGGGAAAACAGGGAAAAAAGGGGAATGGAGTACCAATACAGGTTACAACATGTTTGAACCCTGAGCGTGACGCTAAAGAAGCCGGTCGCACAAGGCCACATGTTATATGGTTGCATGTACATAACATGTCCAGAATAGGCAGAACTGCAGAGGCACAAAATAGACCGTTGGTTGCCAGGAGCTGGAGGGAGGAATGGATATGGAGTTTATTTTTGAGTGCTGGAAATGTTTTGAAATTATACCAGCCCCCCCCTTATCGGCAGTTTGGCTTTCTGTACTTCCATTTACCAGTGGTCAACTGTGCTGTGAAAATGTTAAATAGAAAATTCAAACAGTAAACAACGAGTGAGCTTTAAATTCCGTGCTGTTCTGAGCAGTGTGATGAAACCCCGCTCCTCCCTGTTCCTTCCCATCTGGGACATGAATCATCCTTTGTCCAGCATTTCTGAGGCACAAGCTAGCATAGGGAGGACTCTGAGTCTACACTGCTGTTGCTGGCCCGCGACTGGTGTCCTGGTTGCCATGAAACGCCTTTCAGCACTTAGGTGGGATGGATAGGAAACCAAGGCAGGGAGGAGGAGGGACACACGTCTCACTCATTAACTCAGCATTCCAGCTGCCAGTCTCTCCCAAGCCCTGCACACCTGCCTCCTGCAGCAAGACCAAGAAGCCTTGAAGAGTTCCCGTCGAAGCTGCACTCAGCTGTAAAGTGCAGCCCCTCGGACCATGCCACGTTTGTAGGGTAAAAGTTCTGACACAGAGCCGTCCATCTCCCAGCCTGCCGATGACAGCAGATTCACCGATGCTTTAAAATTTTAACGTTATGTGATAAACATAAAATTTGCCATCTTAACCATTTTTAAAGGTTAAATACAGTTCCAGTGTTGTGCAACCAATCTCCAGAACTTTTTCATTTTGCAAAACGGAAACCCTACCCATGAAACAACATCGCATTTCCTCTCCCCTCTGTTCCTGGAAATCACAATTCAGTTCTGCTTTCTGTTTCTATGAATTTGACAACTCCAGATACCTCATATTAAGTGAAATCCTGCAGTATTTGTCTCTTTGTGACTGGCTTATTTCATGGAACATAATGTTCTAAAAGTTTATGCAGCTTGTGCATGTGTCAGAATTCCCTTCCTTTTTAAGGCTGAATAACATTCTGTTTTACGTGCATACCATATTCTGTTTATACATTCATCTGTTTGCTACTGAACGCAAGATACTCCACACTCGGGGTGCTCTACTGAAAAATGAGCCAGGGTTGTGGCAAGGTAGTTTTATTTACTTGCATCAAGTAAAGGAGACAGAGGATTCGGATCCAAAATGCTGCCTCCTGGAAGGGAGGCTTAGCCATTGCTTAGATGGTCAATTACGTGTTGATTTCTTCTGTCCAGTTGGCCACATTCATTGCCTTGAGTACCTGTCAGTTCATCCTGTTTACCAGGGCATCTGCAAGATACTGTGTTATATTTTCACCTCTAGCAAGAAATAGCATTTAGAGCTGCCTGGACTTTGAGATCCTTGTCCTATCTAATTATGTTGATGAATACTGGGGTTTCTTTTTCCTACCTTTTGTCTATTGTGAATAATGCTGTTTGTGAGTAGTGTGCTATTGTAAATAGTGCTGCTTTGAATAGGAGTGCAAACAAGTGTCTTTGAAAGGTGAGCGCTTATCAAGACTCTCAGCCCCGGCTCCGCACTGTCAGTCCTTGGAGAAAGAAGATGTGAGCTCACCCCACCCCACCCCTTCCCTGTGTAGGCAACTGCTGCGTCCTGAACGTGTCCCTAAAAATATCAGTCTGATCCTGACTGTAGATTATTTCCTAATCATAGGGGAAGAGTAGGTACAGCAGGTTTCAGCTTGTGTATGGAAATTTTCCTCTACAGTAGCTCCTCTCGCTTTGGTAAGAAAGAAAGAAACTTAGATTTTTAGCCCTAGTAACCTTAAAACAAGCCAACAGTCACCTTGTTAATATCCACTTGTTTATCTACCGTGTATATTTTCGCTTATATTTTGGCTATGAATATGTCATAAATCAAATGATCGCTTGGTATTGGAGGAAGGGCTCCAGTGTGTGGGGGAGGGGGAACTTGTTTACCTTACATTTTGAAGTGTAATAAAGTATTCATTTCCACCAAACGAATTGCTGACATATGAAGATTTTTAACCTAGAGAAACGCAGTGTCCTACCGGTACACCAACAGCCGAGCCAATGGTAGGCAAGCCTCCTTTCCTCTGCGTTTGAGGGGGAAGGGAGTTCATGAGAGGCAAACCACCTGGCACCGCAGCTGGTTCTGCTCTGAAAGCTGTTTTTCTGGTTGGAGATGGGAGTGGGGGCCTCTCTCTGTAAGGAGTCTGAGCTCGGGCCAGGCTGGAGGCAGAGCTGGTTAGTGCTAAGCACCCATTAGGATAATAGCCTTGAGACCCAGGCTGTCCCTTTGGTTTTCTTCAGATTGGGAGGAATCAGTGTCCAGGAGGAACCCATTTGTGTCCTGTCCTGAGCAGCCTTCACATCAGCAGGTAGCGTGCCCAGACCTCAAGTCTACAACTCCTCGTCAGGGCATTTCTTTCTCTTTGTGGCTGATACTCCCCACATATAAGCTCTTCTCTTCTAAGTGGTTAAAGTAAGAATACATAATTGAGCCGAACGAAGGATGTGTGCAAATTTGGCAGAAAATAATTGAAGTTACCCCATGATGTCGCATCCCAACAGTGACTTGGGCACTGCTGTGATGTGACATTCTTTGGTCAAATACAAAGAATCCGATGATAAGCTGTAATAGGACAAAAGGCACTTTCTCAGAACCTCTTTCCCAGAGCTTGCTGGACCCCATAAAGCGACTGACCCTAATTGTTTTACGAGCCTTTATCCCCAGGACTAGAAATTTACCGGAAGCGCCCTGAAGGTGCAGAGGCTCCGGAACTTGCGGAAACAGGGCACAGCAGACCACAGCGACCACCCACCCTGCACCCAAAGAACACATCGAAACAAGATGCAGCCCAACCGGAACCTCCTGCTCTACAACCACCTGGTCACCCACAAAAACTCACAGCCCCCGCCCCTCAGTCAGCCCAGTGCTGGCGCACATCCCCACGCTGAGCCCTCTCCCTCCCTTGGGAAAGTAAAAGTAAAACCTTTACTCTGTGCACTGTCTTCTCTTTGTGAATTCTTTCACAGCCCGCATCATCCACCACGCTAACGAGCAGTTGATAACTTTATCTGTTCACTCAGCAGATACCCTGCGTTGTTTGGGTCCCAGACACTGCAGGACAAGGAACCACAGGGAGGTTTAGATGTCAGGGAGGCTTTTATTGCTGAGTACCCAGAGGTCCAGGCATCTTCCCCCCAACATGTCCGATTATCCCTTTCTGAGGGCTCGGAAATGATTGGCAGGGAGAGGTCAGCGTCGTGGATGAGGGGCCACTTTATGTGATGAGGATGTGGCCGTGTGTATGGTGCGTGCACCTGTTAGAGTGTGTGTGGCTGAGTGCATGTGTAACAGTACATGTGTAGCTGTGCACATGTGATTGGTGTCGTTATGACTCTGTACTTGTGAGTCAGAGTGAGTGATGAGTCAGTTTGTGTGAGCTAGTGTGCGAGTTAAGAATGTGGATAAAAGTTAGAATGGTCTGTGTGCTCATATACATGTGGCTTTCTGTGAACGCGCACTTCAAATGACGGGGAAGGAGGAACGGGTGAGAGCTCACTGCTGGCCATGAGCAAGCCCCCGGAGGTAAGTGCGGGACTTAAAGGTAAGTGCGGGACTTAACGGCCAGTTCGCATCCCTTGTCCCTTTCTTGGCAAACCCCTTCCCGCACTGCTTCCTGTGGGACCAGGGTTGATTCCAATGTGCCTTTCCAGACCCAGGGCCAGCCTGTCTAGGCTCCTACTCTAGGCCAAGCTCTTGAAAGTCTCCTTCCCTATAGAGGAGGGGTCCCCCCACAGACTGTCTCTGGGGGCCTCTACCTGGTTTGTGGGAGGAGAGGTGGAGCTATCACCTTCCAGGAAGCAACTCAGAGGTGCTTCTGTCCAAAATGAATTGAGCACAAGAACCAAGTAAAGAGGTCACCTGGCCTGTTTCTGCAGCCACCGAGAAAACTGAGAGTTCAGAAAACTCTAGCAGAGCTCCAGGGAATTTGAAGGAGCCTTTTTCTTTCAGAGGGAGAAACAGTAGTGGATGTCCCCTCCCCCGGCCGACTCAGACTCAGGAGGCCTGACTCCAGTCTGTGCTCTTGGCCCCAATCTGGCATATGTTAAGGATGGCAGTAGCCATAATGATACCTAGCAGTTATTGCTCACTTAGTTTGCACCTGACTCTAGGCCAATCATTTCCCACAGATGACGTGTTCTAATCAGCATGATACCCGACGCCGTGATGATCACTGTCTTTTCAGAGAGGCTGAGGTGCTTGCTTAGCACACACAGCCGGTCAAGAGCAGACCCCAAGCAGTCTGGTTCCAGAGGCCCCTCCAAGGGCAAGCAAAATGGCCTTCCTTAGGGGCACATCAAGGGGCCCAATAAGCGGGGAGCATACACTGGTTGAGCGAGAGAAGCTGCTGCCTGTGTTGAACACCCTCCCTTCCCAGCCTGCCAAACCCTCTCAGAGCTCGGTTTCCCTGACCCACCCACCTCAGGGCGCTGCACTGTCTCATGGATACTTTTCTGAACAATTTTACATACTTTTTTCTCATTCCTATCTAAGCCATTCTTGTGACTTCCTTCATCGATGTCATTGTGGGCTCCTCTAGGATGGGCTCATGTCTCATTTACGTCTGTATCTCCAGTCCACAGCTTTTAGACATTTCCAGACCTATAGTGGGCACTCATCCAAAGACGAGTCCACTGAGTGGCAAAAAGCCAAGGATTATCACGGAAAATTCCCCCCAAAGTGACCGCATAATCTATACATGTACGTATTTTAGTATAACCACTTACCCATGGAACTGTATATGCAGATCGAAATGTGTGAGTGAGTACACTTATGGTAAAAACACATTTTTTCCAGAGTGACTCTAACCCTTCCCTCAATTTCAAGGTCTAAAAATGAAGTATAATTTAATAACGCATTGTTAATTTGCTCAATGAATTATAATGTACCCTTTGTGAGTATTGACAAATGTCTACACCTGTAAAGCCGTCACCCCAAACTGGATACACATTTTTGCATCTTCCTAGATAGTTACTTTGCAGCCCTTTCTAGTCAGCTTTTCCCCACCATGGTTCCTGCCCTCTATAGCAACAATTCTGATTCATCTCTACAGTTATTTTGTCAGTTCTAGAACAGTGGGCATCTAAATAGAATGTTATAGTATATGCTCTTTTGTGTCTGGCACCTTTTGGTAAATCCAATGTCTGAGATTTATTCATGTCTGCCGTGCATTCTGTTCATTGCTGAGTAGTGTCCCACTGTGCGATTGTACTGCTTCCCGTCCATATACATTTGGGTTGTGTCCAGCTACAACGAACTCTCACGTGCAAGTGATTCTGTAGACGTGTGCTATCGTTTCTTTTGGGTAAATACCTAGGAGTGGCATTGCTGTGTCAGGCTATTTTCTTTGATGCCTAGAGGTCCTTTGTAATTGTTAGAAAAACTTTTTTCCCCCCAGGAATGTGACCACTTAAAATGGCATGTTGTCATCATAGGGCCTGGGGATTTCCTGGAGCACAAATGATTTGAGTGTATTGAGGGGTTCCATCCCCCCACACTAGGCAGTGATACAGGGCTCAGAGTGGGCACAGAAAAAGGGAGAACAAAGAAGAGTGTGACCTTCATATGGAAATGCATGGAGTGTCTCTGAGTATTTGCAGTTCGAGCAAAGCAATAAAAGACTTGAACCTCACCCGGCCAGTGCAGTCCTCTGGAGCAGAGACTTGGACAGGATTGAACAGGGACTCAGAGACCATAATCTTGGCTAAGCCGTGTCCTGTGTGACCCTATGCACAGCTGCACAACCCTCTCTGCATCTCAGTTCCTAGCTTGCAAAGTAGGGACGTGAGCCTTGTGAAAAGAAGACAGGCATTCTCTGCCTGCTGTGCAGGGAAGACGTGAGGATGAGCCAAGATAAAATCTGTCCGAGTTTCACCCTGGAAAACCGTAAGGTGCCGTGCAGGGTGCAGGAGCACCATGTGGAGAGAGGCAGGAGCACACACAGAGCTGTTTTGCACTCTGGTGACTGGCACTGGGCGCTGTGAGGACTCAGCTGCCCTTCTTTCAGGGCACGACGGGCAAGGTCAGACACAGTGACAATAATTCTCTGGGACCTGCCTGCCAGCTGGGCCTGGGCATCCTCCCTCATCGTGTTCATTGCTGCAATGGGGGACTATCAGGCTGTTTATTTCTTTTCTTTTTTAATCTTTATTTCTTTATTTAGAGAGGAGAAAGGAGGGAGAAAGAAGGGGAAAAAACACTGATAGGCTGCCTCTGGCATGCCCCCAACTGGGGACCTGGCCCAAAAACCCAGGTATGTACCCTGACTGGGAATCGAACCAGCGACCTTTGGGTTTACAGGCTGGTGCTCAGTCCACTGAGCCACACCAGCCGGGGCACTGCCTATTTCTTTATAGCTGCAGAAGCATCATTCCCCAAACCACAGCCACCTCTCTGCTCTCCACACAATGTATCCTCAACTCTCTTGACCCTCACTGACCCTTAGCACCCAGCTCACTCTCAGTCCACCACTGCAGGAGGCAAAAGGGTGAGTATTTTATGAAAGGTCTGTTTGGGACACTTCCAGCCAAAGTCGTCACGAACACATTTTAAATGGAGTTAAAACGTGAGTGCAGGCAGCATTGTAGAATAGCTCCTCCTTGAGAGCTTAACTCTTAGTGCCCACAGCCACCTTTTGAGTCGGGCACTATTATTATCCTCAGTTTACATGCGAGGAAACTAAGGCACAATTTAAAGGGAAGAACACAGGACTGGGAGTCTCGGAACCTGAGGTTTCACTGTTGCCACTACCATGACTATTCCTGGTCACAGGGTCTTGGGCCTCAGTGTCCCTATTGGTAAAGTGACTGTTGACATCCTTTTCAGCACTAACATCCTGTGAGTCTGCATCTGACCCTCTGAAACTGTTTGCTCATCTGTAAAATGGGGCGAACCATCACCACCTAACTAGTCTTCCCCGCAGGGCCACTGCGATGGCGTTCTGTTGAGGAGGCAATGCGTGCTGCGATGCTGTGCGTGTCTCTGTTGCCTCTGCAAGGTCCCTAAACCCCTGGGTCCTAGGAGATGGTGGGAACCTATAATAAGCAGGAATTCAGGCGCTCCCTTACAGGTTCCCCCCATTCACTTGGTCAGGAGTGGACAGAAGAAACAACAGAGATCATGGGACATTTTGACTTGATAGGGCCATGTGATCCATCATCTTGTTTTGCCTGCAAGGGTAGAGCTTCCTCTGAGGACACCTAGAGGACAAACTCCAGAACTGCAGCCCTGAGCGCTGATTCCAGGTCAGTTCTTCCGTAAGCGTCAAGGTGCCTGGTGAGCAGAACAGAAAGCGGTATCATTCCCTGGGCTCCATTCTCTGCCTGAGTTTGATTCCTGTTCAGTCACATGCAAGTAATTCATAGCCAGGTTTAAGCAATTGCCGATAGCCAAGGACTTAATTGTGTCTACATAATGAAGACTTCATAAAAACCCAAAAGGATGGGGTCAGAGAGCTTCCAGGTTGGTGAACACGTGGAGATTCAAGGAGAGTGGTGCGTCTGGAGAGGGCGTGGACGCTCTGCGCCCTTTCCCCACGCCTTGTCCTATGCATCTCTTCCATCGGACTGCTCCAAGATATATTCTATGCATTCTATATTCTATACAGTAATCTAGTAAGTAAATGTTTCCCTGAGTTCTGTGCACTGCTGTAGCAAATTAATCAAACCCAAGGGGGAGTCGTGGGAACCTGTAATCTGCAGCCTGTCGGTCAGAAGCACGGTCAAGTGGGGGCGATCTGGTGAGACTGACCCAGGTTGATAGTGTCAGACTCGAGTTGATATGAAAGAAACCCAGCTGTCAGAGAATTGCCCCGTGCTGCGGGGAAAACACACCCATGCATTGGAATTGATACTAGAATCTTACCACCCTCACCCTGCTCCTATCAAAGTCACCTGCACAGGCACCTGCATTTGGAGGACCCTCTGGGCTCCAGAACTGCCAAGACAGAGAGGTACTTGGGCTCCGGAGAAACCAGAACAGTAGAAACTGTACCTAGTGCGATGCCCACATCTCTTTACCTACTGAGCACTTATACTTCCCCCAAGGTGACTGGATCACGTCTTTTGGAGTTTGGTTTACTTTGTGGCCACAACATTGCCTCCTGTCGCTCTTGCTGTGTTGCTTTCCCTCAACCACATGGTATGAGCACCAGAAATCTTTACAGGGGGAAAAAAAAGCTCTGGCCACTTTCCTTAAAAGGAAGTTGTGTGGGCACATCTGGGGTCATTTTTCGATAGTCTCTACATACAGCGTTGCTAAGTAGAAACATAGCTGTCTGATCTGGTGTAGTGTAAAGAGAGAACTATTCTTGCTAAGTCTCTCTTTCCTAGGATGCTCACTGTATGTCTAGGTACCATAGGACCAGGTGAGATGAGTAACCTTAAAGGAGACTATGCCTTTGTCTTTTAAATTCTACCATCTGGGAGTGCGGTTCTCAAAGTGTGGTCACAGGACCAGCAGCATAGTATCACTCGGGAACTTGTTAAAAATGCAAACATCGGGCACCAGCCCAGATACTCCTGGGTCAGAGCAGTGGGGGCAGGGCCTGTAAACTGTGTGTCAATGAGTCCTTCCCAGGGAATTCTGATGCAGGTTCAAGTTTGAAAAGCAATGAAGGATTTTCAAATGGAGGTGGGGGAGGGACTTCATTTACGGCAGGTGGTACACATCCTGGGACAAAGCTCTGGAGCGTGTCATTTTATTATTTTTAAAAGTTCCATGTAAAATAATTTTTGAGTTTTTATTAAAATTGGCTTTATAAAATTGGTTTTAGGAAAAAAAAGCCATTTTTCTTGTTCATATGCGTTTTATCCTAAGAATATCTTACTCAAGGTCGGAATTAAAAAATTAAACCCATAGAAGGGAACTGAAGCATTCTCAATCATCCCTGCCACTGAAACATTATTGTCAATATTTTTTTATTCTAATACCTTTATTTTTTGAAAGAGCAGTTTAAGGTTCAGAGCAAAAATGAGGGGACAGTACAGAGATTTCCCATGCCCCCCACCACCACACGTACAGCCTCCCCCATTACCAATGTCCCCACCAGAGTGGGACATTTGTTACAATTGAGGAACACATACCGATGTGTCACCATCACCTGGAGTCCACAGTTTACATCATGGTTCACTCTTGGTTGTACATTATTTTTTTTTAATTTATTTTTAGAGAGAGGGGAAGGGAGAGAGAAAGAGAGGACGAGAAACATCAGTGTGAAAGAGAAACAGCTATGGGTCTCACACACCCCTAACCAGGGACCTGGCCTGCAACCCAGGCACGTGCCCTGACCTGGAACTGAACCAGCAACCCCTCAGCCTGTGAGACGATGCCCAACCCACTGAGCCACAGCAGTCAGGGCAGGAACTTATTTGTTAATCACATTTTGTGAGGGTAAAGGATATACCCCTTTCATCATTTGAAAGAAATATAATTTTACGGTGTCTTATTACAAATTTAAAAAATTATAAATATACATTTAATAATAGGCACAATATTTTACTACTTTGGCACATATGTATATAATAACCTAGTATAAAAATATATTAGAGGCACATGTTCAGATTTTTCTGAAACAGGTATAGCAGAGGTGAAGGATTCTGAGGGTTTGAGTGGCATCTGAACATTCAGTTCAGAGGTAGGCCCCTCAAGGACTTCATTCAAGTTCAACCCCAACCACATGCAGATGCTGATCTGGCCCCACCAGAGAGAGGTGACTATGACTCATCTAACCCTACCTGGCAACAGAGCTCTCTCAGAGGGTCACCGTGAGCAGTAAGCAACAAGAAAGACATCACGTTGTGCCTGGTGGGGGTAACCAGCACTGCTGGAGGTCAGGAGAAGGTCACCCTTGGGTGCAGGACGGGAGAGGTAGTCCTGATAGTGATGGCAGGGAACACCAAAGAGGCGTGTAGGGAAAACAAAACAATTTTTGACACCGATGTAATTTTACACTATTTACACTCCATTAGTCTATGTGCTTAGGATATTTGTACTTTCTGTCAGGGTATTATAGTGTCCAAAGGTTTGGGTTTTTTGTTTGTTTGTTTGTTTGTTTCTTTGTTTTCACAGTGCCAGGAAATTTGAAAAAGGTCCTGAAAATACTTTAGACCTTCACCGGTGGAGTTGGTGTCCAAGCCTGTATTATGAGGAACAAGGGGGAACCATGGGATATTGGCCTTATAAGAGAAGAAAAACAGTACTAGATGTGGGCACACACATATGTACACACATACACACACTGAAAGTCTGGAGGTGAAAAATAGGAAGCCCCAGAAAAGGGTGGAAGGACCTAGAAGACAGGAGGGGTGGCGGGTTCTGCTGCGCTGGCTGGTGACAATGTGACCACAGGTACACATGTCCCTTTGTGTCCCCTCTCCTGCAATTGAAAACCCTTTATGACTGTCCCATACCTCTGTGACATGGGCCTGGAACGCACATTCTCTTTGCAAGATGCTTTAGAGAAAGAAGGAACGTGGCTGGGTTACTCTGTACTTCATTGAGCTCTGGGGGTTGGGGTTCATCTGTGTGTGTGTGTGTGTGTGTGTGTGTGTGTGTGTGTGTGTGTGTGTGATCTTCTTCCTATTACTGAGCTCAGAAATGTTCCAGCATTTTAAAAAGAACACAACATCAACAAGGTAAATGAACCCTAAGCTCAGACCAAAAAAAGCTCGAGACACCGGTCTTTCCTTTTCCTCTTCCCTCTCTTTACACCAACATGAGAAGAGAGAGAAGTCATTTGGGAATGCTTAGAGAAGATTGGATCATGGCTCCAGGGAAACAGGTGGGGCTCAGCAGGCACCAGTGGGGACGTGGGCAGTTATCCAAATGCTACAGACTCCAGAGCTTCTCAAAGAACCCCCGCTGCAGCCGGCACCCTGGTACTTGAGTGGAGGCTTCCCACCTTGGAGAGCTCCCCTGGAAGGCCTGTTGCAGCACATGGCCAGCTTTCTCCTGGAAGAGGTAAGTGTTCTCTTCAGTGACTTCAGGAGTTCCTCTTCCTAGCTAGCCCACCGAATGCCAGTGAAGCCTGGCCTTGACATGAATGGGGGAACCATGGGTAAGGGCTGTGAAAGCAAGGCTTGGGTGAGGGATAATGGGCTATCATGCAGGCAGGGACATGGGGCCTGGGACCCCCACCAGGTTTGCCTGTCCCCGAGATATTCCTGGAAGTCCCTGTCTCCTGCACACACTAGAACAAGCCTTCTTTTGGAAGTCAGATCATGGAGAAGTTACCGCAAGATCTCTGCTCTGAGGGGTGTGGCAGAGTAACCACGGAAGCAGACAGTCTTTGTCACCTTACACCCATGGGGTCATCAGTGACACTGCCTCCACCCTCCTCTCACCCACAAGCCCTTCACTTTCCATTTCCCCACCTCCAACAAAGGGGGCCCTCTGTCTCTCATCCATTTTTACCACTGGGTCCCACCCTGGTTTGGGACCACCTGCCCACCCACACACACACTTGCCTTTTCCCTTCTACCCCCAGACCATAACCAGGTTCTGGATCCCACCCTCATGTACACACCCCCTTTATCTTGGGGCCCCCTCTCCTCACTATATGGCATCCTCTCTCAGATCCAGCTTCTCACATGTCCCCGTCTCAGGGAGTCCATGGGTTGGCGTCCCTCTGATGGGGGAGAACAGCAGAATCTATCACCACTTCAAGAGAGGGAGACTCCAGGAGAGCCTCAGCAGGAGAGGACCAGAGAAGGGAGACAGGACTGGGGACCTCCCACCTCAAGGGAATTAGCAGAGAACCCTGGGGACGAGGTGCCCAGTACCTCTCACTTGCTCCAGTAGAGGGCGCATACAAAAGATCTCCCCTTCCTGAGATGTCACAAGTCCAACAGAACACATTGACCAAGGCCAGGAAAAAGTTGAGGGAATTTCCTCAGTAAAGAGGCATTCGTGTTCTGGTAGGAGCTAAGAAAAAGCAAAGATTAAAACTGGCCAGAGTCCTGAGACAGCCACTTCTGATAGTTGTCACTTGCCTAAGGATGCACCTGAAGACCATGCCACTACCACAGCACTGCCTTCTGATGACGCCAGGTCACCTGGCAGTGCCCTTTTCCCAGTGCTACTTCATCAACCCAGAACTATGGTCCTGAAAACCGTCCTTTCGTCCAGTCTGAAAGCACTTCTCATCTCCCGAGAGCCTGCACGAGTTTTCCCAGCAGCTCATCGGCCTCGTTTGTGAGTCTGCATCCTTTGTCCATGCGGAGGGGCTAGCAGCTTCTGCTAATATAAAGGCACTGGAGAAGCAACAGAACCAGGAAACTGTGGACTAACTAGAAAAAGAGAAGCGGAAATATAAACAAAAGCTTGCGAGGGGCAAGAGGTTCTGAGAAAGCAATTACAGATTTATATCCAGATCACAGGGATTCCAGTGTCTGAGAAGGCAGACTTACAGACAGCTCTGGCCCATTCTCAACAAGCCGCGGGGCCAAGAATGGGAGAGGTGGGGGATCTTGCTGGTCTTGGGAAGGCTTCCCAGCAGCATGTCAGAGGTCTGGAGTGGACACTGTGTGCCGTCTCCACGCAGCAGAAACAGGTGGACAGGTGCAACAAAGAACTACCCAAAACTTGCAACGCCCTAAGGCTGGAGTTCTACCAGAACAACGAAACAAATGACAGCCCGAAGTAGGAGAACTCGGAACTGCAGAAGCTTCAGGTCTCGGTGACTGACAAGGAAGCCATGCAGCTCAGGATGGAAGAAAAGCAGAAAAAAAGCTGGAGAGGTCAGAGGTCCTGCTACAACAATTTCCTAGTCAGTCTGAAACCCCTGAGAGCAAGGGGCAGTGACAGCAAGCGCTAGAAGAATGGGTACAGCTGGGAACATGTGTGGAGCAGCTGAAGGATTTGCTGAAAAAGCTGCAAGTGGAGAGAGTCCAATATGCAGAGAATCTGAAAGAAGAGAATGACATTTGGCAACAGAAGATGCAGCAGATGTCAGAGCAGATGTGCACGTTGAGGGAGGAGAAGGAGCTGAGCGTGAGTCAGGTGCAGGAGCTGACCCGCTTGGCCTACCTGAGGAACCAGGTAGCTAGCTCTCCCCCACCCCAGGAGTCCCCAGCAGGGCCCTTGGAGGAACAGAGGCTACAAGGAGAAGCAGCACAGCTACAGCAGGAACTGGAGATCCTGGCAGGGGAGCTGTGGGCCCAGATTCAGGGCCATGAAGGTTTGGGTCGTCTGAATCAGGAGCAGGGGTACCGACTGCTGGACCTGGAGCAGGAGGCCGAGCACTGGGGGAGCCTGTGCAGATGCGGCTGGCAGATGCTGGAGGACATGCAGAGGACAGCACCACCATCAGCCATGGTCTGTCCCAGAACTGCAAGCTCTGGGAGCAACTGGCTGAGCTGCAGGACAGCTCCAACAGGTCAGGTGGACCAACAAGAATATGGAGATCACCAGTGCACACCAGACAGAGCAGTCTGCCAAGAAGGAGCTGGCCAAGAAGCTGGGCAAGCTGCAGGAGAAGCTGGGGGGGCTGAAGGAGATGGTGCAGCTGAAGAGCCCAGAGGCTCAGAGTCTGCAGCAGCAGGACCTGCACCTGAGCAACCTGCAGCAGCACATGGTCACCTGGCAGCAGCTGGCCTTTGACAAGAGATGCTGCAGAACCAGGTGCAGCTGCACATCCAGCTCATGGAGACACTGTAGGGAGAGGAAGTTCAGGGCAAGGTGGAAGCCAAGATGGCCCACCAGGAGTTTCAGGAGGCCCAGGGGCTCCTGGAAACTGTCAACCAACAGAACCAGCAGCTACAGTCTCAGCTGAGCCTTGTGGCTCTGCCTGCAGAAGGAGGTGGACTGGATGGAGAAGAGGAGAAGGATCAAGAGGCTCCCCAGCCAAAGATGAGCATGCTGGAGGACCTAGATAGCCAAGAGGCCATGGTGGCATGTTTAATGTGGCCTCAGCCAGTGCTGAGGAGGAACAGGCATGCTGCATAGGCAGCAGAAGCAAAAGGAACACTGTGGGTACTTGGCTCACCTGGCAGCCCCATCCCAACACGAGTTGAATGGGGAGACCCACCAGGCCCTGCAGGTGGCCATGGACAAGCTGCAGAGCTGCCTTATTCACAGAGGTCCTGCAAGAGAAGGTGGATCTGCAGGAGTCAGTGGAGGAGCTGGAGCATTGCCACATTCAGCCCTCTGGAGAGACAGACACAGCTGGAGAATGACCCAGTACCTCCCTGTACCAGACTCATGGCAGTGCTGAAGCAGCGCCACTGGGAGAAGTGGGTGCATGAGCCAGCTGTTGGCTAAGGACAAGGAGGAGAGGAATGTGAAGCTCCTGGAGCTGCAGGAGCTGCTGGCACACCTGAGCTGGTGACTAGCCTGTATGGCAAGTTCCTGGGGGCTGCCCAGGGCCCTGCTGGGGAGCCCACTACAGACAGACCCCCAGGCAACTGGAGCTGCTCAGAGCCAGACAGATCTTGGTGAGGTGAGCCCTGCTGACTGTGTGGAGCCGGGCCCACTACACTTGAGAACTCCCCCTGACCCCCCTGCACAGAGGGTCCTGCAGTGCCTGGGTGAGATGCAGGGCCCCCAGGAGTGCCCAGGCTTGGTCCTGGTGATCTGATAACCTGCCACCACCCTGGAGCCCTGGGGCCGGGCTCTGCCCCCACCTCATTCCTGCCACACCATCCCTGCCACCCTGTCCTATCAGCATTATAATACCAGAGTAAGCTTATTTATTGATAACATAGGACACAGGAAGGACATGGGAACAGGGTTGTTTTGACTATGTGTCTTGTTTTATTTCAGAATAAATGGGTTGAGCCATTAAAAACAACAGCACCAACACCAACATAAAAACAAATAACCCTGGAGATCAGGAAAGGGCCCAAAGATTTGAGGCATAGAGCCAAGGGTGTGTTCAATTCTGGGCAGAGTCTCGCCCATCAGAAACCAGAGGTGTTTCTAGGACAAGGCGGGTGTTAAACATGTAGAACAAGTCAGTCATTGGCCAGATCCTAAATACAGAATGGGAGGTTTGTGGAGCTAATGCAATCAGAAAAGCCCACCCAGGGACGTCCTCACAGCCCAAGTGGGGACCAAACGGACACAGTACCTGTGATGACAAGGCTTCCTCCTTCCCTAAACAGCTGGAAGGCATGAGTTCCACATTCAGCTGACACAGACAGGCTGAGGTCACTCTGCCCCAACCAGCGGTGGCAGGGTCCCGAGTACCAGGACCCCGAGGTCCCAGGACCAGCACCTGTGCTGCAGGCAGGCCTCTCCTGCTCTCAGGATTCCTCCACCTCTTCTGGGAAACACGTCTCTGAGCTCAAGACCCTGACCCAGCAAAGACTCACAGGAACACGAAGGCCCGGTTTGCCACAGGTTCTAGCCAAGGGGAAAGTGGAAATGGGGAGAGCTGTTTGTCTCAGGGTTTCCATCCCCTGAGAAAAGGAAAGGACGAAAACCGAGCCATGTCAGGCTGCGTGCAGAGCCCCGGGCCACTAGAAACCAGAGCTGCCTCTGCAGGCGATGGACCAAGGAGGTCCCGGCCACCCCAGTGTCAGCTGCTGGGTTTGGAGCATGCCGTTCATCACCGTCCTGAAATCGTCGCTCACCTCATCCCCTCAGCGGTCCCATCTCTGCAAGAAGTGTTTGCATACATGTAACAAACTCTGTGGACCCTCTCCCCAGCCGGCCTCTAATGAGGAGCATCCCTGCTCATCCTTAGCAGGGAACCTAAACAATGTTTCTTGTGGCAACGGTGTGCAGGAGACTGCCTGGGCTCACTGTGGAGGTGCACACTCAGGGGACTCCAGGAGTTGGGGCTCAGAGCCTGGAAGGTCCCTTTCAGTCATCCTGAGGCTGACAGGGCTCTTCCCTCCCTGTCCATTTCTAGGCTTTTTTGTTGTAGCTGCTCAGAGGTCCCATCCTTTAAAATGTTCATTTTTCTCAGTACATTTATAAAAGAACACTAGGAAATACTATAAACTGTTCAGCAGCTTCTCTTCATGAGAAGTATAACTCTACCCAAAAGACACAGATAATCCGACATTGTCCTGCTCCCTCACCACCTTGAACTCCGGACAGCTACATGAAGGAGGTGTGTGACAAGGTGACAAAGGAGGACACAACTGGGCATCCCCCACCCAGTTGGGTGGGGGAGGGTCAAGTAGCTTCTTATTTCACACAGTTTGGAGGTAGGAGTTTGGGGCATCTCAGTGGTGCGGAGAAACAGAATCCACTGGGAGGAACAGTGGCCAGCTGCCCCCAAGAGCTCCCCACCATCCTGCCAGAGGCAGAGTCCACCTGCCACAAGCCACCTCCACCCTCGGGGATGCCTCACAGAAGGGACCAGACACACCAGCCCTGTGGTGTGAGGTGGGGAGGACACCGGCAGGCATCTGTGAGGCTTTTCCCCACCTGGCCCACAGACATGTGTCTCATACTCAGTGGCCTGTTTAAGGCTCCAAGATAATTTTCCTCACCCAGCCCGAGAGGGCTCAGACACCTGTGCGAGGGGTGCAGGGTGGGACTGCGTGTGGAGTGACCGGGGCCAGCTGTGTGCACTCCACGCCCTCAGGTGGGGTGCAGGAGGGTGAGGCAGGATGCCTCACTCCTCCTCCTCTCCCTGACCAGAGTGTGAAGACGGGGGGAGGGGGGAGAGCCAAAACGGTCTTATTATTAGCAAAACTAGAGGGAGGGGCTTCTGGCAGTTACAGCTTTAAACAAGAATCTCAGTGTTCTCACAAGAAATGCAGGTTACTTTCCAGCCACCACGGTGGGGAAAACTTCAAAGCTAGGGACACATTAGACTTCTGCATGAGGCACATCTCCAGCCAACGTCACCCCCAGAAGGGGGTTGAGAACAGGAACAATGTCCAGTGCCACATGGACACAGTGCCAGATGAGCACTGAGTGGGATGGTGGGTGCTGGGCAGACCAGCACAGGTCCTAGAATCAGGCCAGGATCTGCCATGTTTGTGGTTTAACAATGAACTTGACAATGAGGTCTCCCCGCTGAGTGTGTACCTTGAGGAAGGAGAGCCCTGCCATGCGGATGTTTCCCATAGGCTTTCTCCATGGTGTTATTGCAGGTCAAAGTGTCAGCCAGCATTCACAGGTGACAGTGTTTCCCTTGCAGCCACACAGAGCTCCTCAGGGAAATGAGACGGAGAGTGAGGAAAAGGTTTTGGGTGGCCAAGTTACCTGCTGATGAACGACAAGGACACTGTGGCGGGCAGGGCTGCATCCTGGCGAAGTGTGCATGTGTCCTCTCTTTGAGCACAAAGGCGGTGCCTGAGGTAGGTTTGCAGGCTGGCATGCCCTCTTTGGCAAGTGTCCTGTGCGCTCCTCACACCGATCTTTTCACATGACACAGGATCTTGTCTTCGGTGCATACAGGTGGCCTTCAGGGTGGAAGAGTCCTCTGTGATCTTCCTGCGCTGATCTGTATGGGACCTAGAAACAGGATAGGACACAGGTACTTACCCGTTAGATCTCCAGTTTAACTTCGACTTTGACAACGAGATGTCCCAGATGAGTGGATACCTAGAGAAGGGATGCCCACCGTGGAGACTCTGCACAGCAGCGGGCTTGCTGGCGTTCTCTCAGCTCAAAAGGCTGCCGGCCATTAGCCATCCATGTTTCATCCTGATTTTCTACAACAGAAGAGTTTTAAAATATCTAACCTGGTATTTTAGTAAATGATGCTTTGCAGAAAACAAAAACCAGCAGATTAAGGGGGAGTAATTTTTGATGTCATGTTTTGCGTCAAACACGATTTACTTCTTAGAGGGTTACAAGCTCACACAAATCAAACTATACAGGATATACTACTATTAAAACATATTATTTATTTATTTTTAGAGAGAGGAGAAGGGATGAAGCAAACATTGATGAGCTGCCTACTGAGAATCAAACCGGCAACCTTTCCGTTTGAGAGATAACACCTGACCCACTGAGAGACACCAGACAGGACCAGAATATACTTTTTGTATGTGGTTCATTTTTCTGGCATGATGTTTTGGAAATCCATTCATGTTGTGGCATGTGCTGATAATTTGTTTCTTTATATTCCTAAGTTGTTTTCTCTTATATAAATACACCATAATATGTCTGTGTACATCTGAATTATAACCACTTTGGAGATATGAATAGAGCTGCTGTGAATATTCATAGCCAGACAAGTAGATATTGTTTTCATTTCCTTGGTAAATAACTAGTAGTACAATTTCCAAATGAAATTCAGAAATTCCCATCAGAGCAGTTATTTTATTTACTAACTTATCCCAAATAATTAGATAAGATCTTGGCCCAAGTAGAGCTACAATAAATCAATGAAGCCAATTTCTTTGCCAGTCTATTAATTGAATGTTTATTAGGCACCAAACAACTGACCTAAGTATAATATCTCTTTGACTTTTTAAAATAATTCTAACCATTCTAAAAATTGAATATAATTATGCTTATTTTACTTCTGCTGCCTCTTGTATGCTCCCTGACATGGGACCCAACCCACAGTCCAGGCATGGGCTCTGACCGGGAATCGAACAGGAGATCCTTTGCTTTGCAGGATGTTGCCCAACCAACTGAGCCACACTGATCAGGGCCCAATTGTGCATTTTTAATTGACAGACAAATATGTACAGATAAGCCCCCAGATATGATTTGTTCATTCCCTTAAGTTGTTAATTTGGCAGCTAGACTTTAGTGTGAACAAAGGGAATATATTACTCTAAGACAAGATATCTTCTTACACTGTACACTGACAAGTCTTAAATAACCTAATCCTAAAAGATATTTTGGCCAAGATTCATCTTCTGTGCCTTAGATATTGTTCAAGGAAAGGAGTAGTGAGTGTGGAATAGAAGGTTAAGCAATGTGGAAAATGGTGAAGTGTCCCTCATCTCAGGGCCCAGTATAGAAAATCAAGTTCTTAATTAGCCAGGTGTTGGAATACTCTGAACATGTAACTTCAATCTAAATCTTGGCAAATATCATTAATTTTGTGTTCCTAAAAGAGATCATAAACCAGGTTTTGTTTTTGTTATTAGAAGCATTCCTGTTTCCGAAAGTGTTTTTAATACATTAGGCCATAGTATTTATAAAGCAGTTTAGGAAGACCTGGCCGGTGTGGCTTGGTTGGTTGGTCATCATCCTGCAAAGCAAAGGGTCACTGGTTTGATTCCCAGTCAGGACACCTGCCTGGGTATCGGGTTCTGTCCTGGCTGGGGCCACACGCAGGCAAGGGGCAACTGACCCATGTTTCTCTCTCACATCGATGTCTCTCACTCGCTCTTCCTCCCTCCCTTCCCCTCTCTTCAGACTCAATTAAAAAATAAAAATACATAAAGCAACTTAGAAAGAATATCTACTAAAAGTAGACAGAAAACAAAGACCACCAGACATTCTGCAGAATTGTGGACACCAAAACAGCATTCCTAGTATTTCTATTGAGTGAGAAATTGTAAGGACTCTGGGAAAAGCAATCCTACAAATAAAAATAAATGAATGTGACATTTGCTTAACCAGGAGTGGCTTAAATTGGGGAAGGTTAAACTTTAAAGATTTTGTTTACTCTCATTGTAATGAAGTGAAGAAAAAGGCAAAGGATAAGGTTTAATCTGTGATTATTAAAGCTATAATTCTGCTCATATTATTTTGCTATATGGTAAAAGTAAATTTTAACTACATTTGTAAAAAAAAATAGAAAAGACAAAAGAAAGATCACAAAGACCTCAACGCTGGAATGTTTAAAAATCTGTTGTACAAAGAAGGTAGTATAAAATCTATACAGCTAACCACATGGTAAATGATGCAATGTGGCTTATCTGTGTAATAAAATAGAAAATGAACATGTAACGCTACTGGGAAGTTGTGTTATATCTGAAATACCCATGTGAGTTAAGGAGCAGAATACCTTCTTTACTTTTTCATTGTATGACAGCTGTAGCTCCTCATGAACTCAAGACTCAGATTTTTAGGCATGGCTGCAATAAAATGATGTGTTAAACGACTGAAGGAAGTTTTATTGAAACTGGAGCAAAACAAACATTTACTGAAACAAAACAACATTTGGATAGGATCTAGCTCATGCAATTATTATAAATTGGGAAAAGGTGACATTGACATAAAAATGCTCGTGGCCAGCTATATAAGGCACAGTGGTGGCAAGCAGACACAGGGTGTAAAATCCATCATTCCCACCAACAAAGCAATCGTGTCACACGTTTTTCCTGGGCAGCGTCCCCCCAACACATTCAACTGGAAGGTCCCAACATTTGCATATTTCCCCCTGATTGTAGATACATTTTCCATTTTCTCTGAAATCGCTGGTATTTCTCCACAGAACAATCCTGAACGTGAAAAATTAGTGCTGGATGTGATGGTTTTGAGTCTCCAATCGCCTCAATAAATTGTAAAAATAAGTCTCGCTAACATGTTGTATTAAAAAATCAGGAATAACACGACGGAAAAGTCCTAGTGCTAATTGCATCCCCGCTATTCTACAAATACCCCATCTACAAAGAGGAAGATAAGTCAATGTGGACGCCTGGTTGCTATTTCATTTCATGTGTTTTCATCTGTTGCCATCACTATTTATTTTAATGCTCCAACTTGCGCAGTGAGAGGTCCTTTGAAGGTCAGGAGCATCCTCTGACCCGGTCCCCTGCTGTGGTGAGCACTGCCTTACCGCTCCTGACGCCCCTCAATCCCAGTGCGCATTCTCTGGCACCGCCCAGGTGCGTTACTTCACCCCGGAGATCGGGTTCCCATTGGTGCAAACTGGGGCTTGAAATCCCGGCCTGCAGCTCTAAACTGGGCTGGGCGGTCAGGCCCAGAGAGGCGGTTATTTACTCGTTTTTCCCCGCAGCTCCCAGCTGAGTCGAGAAGTCTGGGCTGCGTCCCACCCGCGCGCAACCGGTCCCGCGGCAAACCTGGCTCTGCTTCTTACCTTGGAAGCCCCACCAGGTCGCCCGAACCCAGGCCGGGGGCGTTTCCCCCACCCCTGGAGGCTCCAGTTGGCTTAGGAGGGATTCGGGCGAGCTCCGTTGGCCCTTGGAGGGCGGTGAACGAGGCTCAGAGCCTACGGTTTAGCAGCTGCCGCGTGCCCCTCGCGGAATCACGGAAATTCTGGAGGCCCACCACCTTTTGGTATTTTTTTTCTTTTAATAACTAAATGCATTTATTCTGAAATAAAACAGATGGGAGTCGAATCCACCCTGTCCCCCCCTTCCTTTCTGTGTCCTGTGTTATCAGTAAATAAGCGAATTCTGATATTGTAATGATAATAGGACTGTGTGGCATGGACAGGATGGGGGCAGAGCCCGGCTCCACTCTCCCTGGGTGGTGTCAGGTTATCAGATCTCCAAGACCAAACGTCCAGGCTCCTCCCCGGCTCCTTCAGATCCACCTTCTCTTGCAGGACCTCTGTGAGTAAGGCGGCTCTGTAGCTTGTCCATGGTCACCTGCAGGGCCCTGTGGGTCTCCTTGCCCAGCTCGTGTTGGGATGGGGCTGCCAGGTGAGCCTGGCGCCTCGAGTTGAACTATGAGAAAACAAATTTCTGTTGTTTAAGATACCCAGTTTGTGGTGCTTTCTAAGGGCAGTTCTAAGTTCTAATACAGAAACCTACAAGCCTTTAAACCAAATGAGCAGACTGGATTACTTGAGCGATGTAATAGATAATCTAGTGTTGAAATCAAAGTCACATGTGTTTGATTCATGGCCCCTTAGCTTCTAAGGGTACCCCAACAAATTTCCTTAGTATTGCAGACTTTTACCACATGATTAAGTAAATGTCCTTGCCATTGTTTAGGTACCTCTTGAATCTTCTCTTTATTTCTTTATTTTCCTGGTTCAGTCATTCTTGTTTGTTTCCTATGTTTTTCACTGTATCAACTCTATAGATTTAATTTGCATCCGCACACTGCACCCGGAGCTAATGCTCACATCGATGAAAATGTGTACACATGTATACACACTCACGTAATCACTACTCCAGTCAAAATACAGGACATCCCATGCCCTGGATGGTGTGCCTCAGTGGACTGAGTGCCAGGCTGCAAGCCAAAGGGTCACCAGTTCGATTCCCAATCAGGGCACATGCTTGGATTACTGGCCAGCTCCCCAGTAGGGGTGCCCGACAGGCAACCACATACTGATGTTTCTGTCCCTCTCTTTCTCCCTCCCTTCCCATCTCTCTCTCAAAAAACATAAACAAAAAACACACACACAGAGACATATATATAAAAATGTATATTGATGCGGACACCAGCCAGCAGTGTCCGAGTCATTATGGATGAATTAAAGCATACACACAGACTACCCAGTCTGGTGGAGAAAAAAGGATGACATCCTAGCTTTTCTCTCAAGAGGAGCCAAAGCCCAGGCCTCTGCCTTGACAGGCCTTTATCCTAATAATCTGCTTACATTACAAGATGTAAGTATCCAGGTTACAACAAAGGACCCAATGCCCCTCATTACATCACAGAAGGATATTAACAAATGAATAGGCAGCCTTACACTG